>JAGVSP010002866.1:0-58919 GCA_022494985.1 Micrasema minimum
AGGCTTTATAATAAATGAATTATGAAAGAAAATATTTTGGAATGTGAAAATATTCGTGTTTGACGAATCCCCTTTCGAAATTCAACATAAAAATATTTCGAAATTTATAATAAACTGTTTACCTACAAAATTATTTTTAATTTTGCCAACGTCTCAAATAAAAGCCACTTTTTCTAATAATAAATTTAACTGTGCTTTATGAACTAGTAAAACGCATTTAAACTAAAAACACACAAATTATTGAAGGGTAAAAAAAAATTGACACATTTATTTATAATTTATTAATAACAACATGGGTTTTCTTGCTTTTTATTTTTTGTTTTTGTTTTTGTACCGACACTTTTTTATTTCAAAGTAAATTTAATGTCATGTTTATTTTACATAGATAGGCTACTTTCTTCCGTTTATTGTCATGTCCTAGTGTTAAAGAAGATTAAGTCAATTGACTTGTTGAAACAGAATAATTGAAATGTATTAGATAGTGGTAGAAAGATATAATTATCTTTTTTCACTGCAAAATACAATCGAACATACAATTTTGACAGCTCTCTTTGAAATAGATTGTCTAAGGTCTATGGCCAAAAATAACGAAATTTAAATAAATATATGTCTCCTTTTTCATATTAAAAAAATGAGCTAATTTAGTGATTTCGAAAAAAATTCGGAGAATTTTCATCCCATACATGAAAAATACTACTGCTAGTGACCCACTACATCACTCATACGTCATTACTAGGCATCTACGTCACACATTTCAAAGTGCGAGTGTATTGGCCTAAGTGCTGAAGTCCTTAGACGGTGGAATTTGAAAACAATTGAACACCACTAATAACATAACTCATGAAATTTCTAGAAAATTTGTATAACCACGCCCATTCTAGTGAAGTTAAATGGGCATATTTTTATTTTATGAAATTATGATCAGTAAGTGAATTTCCCAAACACCTTGTAAAATGACTGTCTGTCAGTGCCCCACGAAACTGTTTTCCGTGAACCGGTTGACAGTGAATCATCACTTACATTGATACTATCGCCACCTTTTGACAGTTCAAAATTATCATACATCACTCAAAACTTTCGTTAAAACTAAAAGCACGTGAAATTATTCATTACTAAATCTTTCGTGAAAATGAAAGTTCGTTAAACGGTAAATTATGAGAGAATTTTTAATTTTTATTCTATTTAAAGTAGGATGCCTATACTATATTTTTAACCCTTTGTGTTTCCATTAGTCTAAGTTCACATCAGTCTGGGGATTTGTTTTTAATACATGTGAAAGAAGGTTCTTGCCTTTCAATAACTAAACGTAGAGCATTATTAATCAAAAATGATATCATTATTAAGGCTCCACCGTTAACCAGCATTAGAAATTTAGGTTTTTTCCACAAAGCTTCTAAAAATTAATCTTGTATACTTAAAACTTTTTTCTATGGAAGAAGCGTGATCGATTTTTGGAAAAAAAATATAAAGGAAAGTCCTTTTTTTTTCAATTATTTTCAATTATCAAGATACTTATCTTAATTTTAATAAAGAGTTGGTTGGAAGATATTGCTTAAAAGCAATAAGACCGCTTAACAAAATAATAGAAATAATAATAGATGGGTCATCTAGACGTTTTTGAGAATTGGGCATGGATTTGGACTAGGTAAAAAATTTTGTTAATATATTTTTTTCACACAGGTTTTATTGATTTATTAAAACGGATTACGATTCTCCCTGCTAACCTATTTGGCTATTTTTTCTGCTAGTAATAATTTTATTTCATAATATTTATTGTCCTTAAACAATACAGCAGAAAACACAATCAGTCCTATCTTCAATGTTCCCATCTGCTTCAATGTTCCTTGACTAACTAATTAACTAATGGCTATTTGTATAGAGTGAATGATAACCATTCCTTGTTAACGGTTACTACTAGTATGTACCTTGAGATAACAATATTGTGTGCCTACAATAAACTAGAAATATTTCTTACAAACAGTTCGGGAGAATTCCCTCTAAAACGCTAGGAATTCAATTATTTAAATGTATTTGATTAACGTTTCAATAGCTTACTCCTCACAAAGCGATGTTTAAGAAATAAATACATGTAGGTATGAATGTAAAATAAATCGATGTGTCTATTTCGAAATTTATGTTAGAAGAAGAACTATGAAGAAGAACTATGAAACAATTTCTTTTTCACAACTTTTTATAAAAGAAATTCATTCAAATACGAAATGTAAATATGCATTTCGTCAAACAACTTGTTTGCGATGTTCTATTCTGTTTGTAGATTCAATTTATCACTAAATTTTGAAGAGATATTAACAAAATCCCAATGAAGAAAAATATGAAAGATTTTCAGAAATATATCCGGTTTACATATTTTCATATTGATTTAAAAGTGATATTAAACTTTAAAAATTCGAGTAATTCAGTTTAAAAAAAAATAAAAAACCGTAATACCTAATAATTGAAAATAAATTAATTTTTCACATAAATGCATTTTTCGTTTCCTAAAATATCTGATTAATAATATGATTTTGATCTATTTCATTGAAGTCTAATGTTAATTTTTGTTGCTTTTTGTACAGACTTAAAGTATTAGGCACGTCAAAGAAAAACTTGCTTTACTGAATTAATGCTGAGTTTCTGTGAAATTATTGAATTTTTGACATTATGTGATTAATCATGGTAATTAAGGATGAATATAAAAATATAAAACACAATATGTACACCATACGAATAACAAAGAACACGTTGTAATTAAGCACGCGATTCTATTTATAATGACATGAACAAAACTTTTGTCATGATTCAAAGTAATTTATTAGTTTTGCAAAATTAAAATTGAATTCGAATTAATTAGAGGACTAACATGACAGACAACAGTTAACAAAAAGCATGTTGTGTGGATTGCAAGTTATGGCAATAAATAATTTTTAAACAAAACAAAATATTATATTATTTACACACCCTGCTTATGATTTTTTGTGTTGGTAGCTAAAAAAAAACGTTAAATTTTGGTCTTATTTAATATTATTTTTTTAATAATATTATAGACACAGAGCTATGTAGGTATAATAAATTGACATAAATATTTAAGGCAATATTTAATATATAGCATAGCACCAATTAAGTGCACCATACAATGTACAAAATAAATTTCTGAGGACATCAAGAGTAAGGAAACAAGTATTTGAAATATTTATCTTGTGTCTATGTTGTATTGTATAACCTAGAACCTAGACGATGCAATGTAAATTTGGCAGAAAAACCTATAGAATACAAAAAAAGAGGTTACGGGTGTTAATTTACAGCCACAAACAACGTTAATCAACAAGAAATTTATACATAAATAAACTTTGATTTAATTTCAACTATTACTTCACAAATTTAATTAAACATGATTTGTCTTGTCCGCCACGTGGTTAGAAAAATAATCACAACGAAAAGTTATTTACTGTGTGATACAATGTACTAAATTAGCAAGCATTTTTACATAAAATCTTCCGATTTGAGTAATTAATAACATTACATTATTTTTCCAGATATGAGTAATAAATCATCCTCATCATCATACCATATCCGCTCCCTATGTGGAGCATACTGATTCCACAAACTGCTTCTAGGCCAAGCGATCGGCCGCCAGCTCCCGTGCCTCCTCCCAAGTCAAGTCCACGTCCCGCAGCTCTGACTGCCGACGAATTGTCAACGGTGGACGACCAGGACGCCGAGAACCTAATGCTTAGTAAAATAGGCAAGCATGGTTAAGCATGGTTGCTGCGTATGCCTCCCGAGAGTAATAAATACCCTTAGATATAATTCCCTCGGTATTAAAAAAAATACAGGTTAAAAATCTCTCATTGTTTGCAGATATGAATAAATTGTGCAAAATGCGCAATATTTGTACGATTCCTCTTACCCTTATGTAATAAAATGATCAAGATATACTGCACATCAACCGATGCAGTGTTCTATGCACTATTGGGTGCGGATAAGGGAAAGTAGTAGTAATAGTAGTACTTCAATAGTATTCATACATCTAATCTCTTGTGTTTTTTCTAAACATAATGTTGCTAATAAGTTTTTTTTGAACCAGCTCTTTCTGTATGTGTCTTGTGCTTTTATTCTTAATGAAATAAGTACCTACGTTCATGTTAATACGGTATACCTACATAGTATAATATGCCCTTTTCACCCCTTCTAGTAATAAAGGCCAAGCCATATTAGAAATCCTCCCTTAATCTTCACAATTTTACCTATTCCAGCCCTCTGTGTGTATAGCGAGTCCTTACTCCTTCTCATTTGTGTCCATTCTACGAGATTTGAGAAAATTGTAGAGTTTTTATGTTACTTACATTTCGACAAATTACTTTATATTTTAGAGGTCAAAGAAACAATGACAAGTTCATGTAAAAAAAAAAATAATCATAAATTTTATAAATAATAGGTATCAATATAAATACGCATATGTATTCTTCGACCATTCTTTGCACTAAAGTAGTGTCCTATGCTCCATAATGTGCAGATAAAGGAATGTTATTGTGTTCTTCCTATAACCATAGTTAAAACTAAGTCCAAATAAAAAGCTTACGTACTTCTTTCACACAAATAAAAAAATAAAAAAATTATACGATATTAAAAGGCAGATGACCTGTTACTGTCGCTGACTAGGTTGAGCTATTAGTTTACTTATTATGTTTCTAATTTGTTAATTAGTCAATCTAGAACTCTTATAAAATCAAATAGAATGTATAACTAACGTTACAAGTGCATATAAAGCGATCTCTTTCAGCATGTCCATATGCTGCACATAGGAGCATACGTATTGATTTATTTGTTTATTTGAGATTAACTGGGTATAAAAGAAGATCTTTTCAGATCTTAAAGCTTGGGTACCATTGACTCCTCAAATCTAAAAATCAAATAAAAAAAAATCGTATTCCATAAATAATGATTCCTCTTCAACAGTAAATTATTTTAATATTTTTTTCTTTTATTGAGTTCGATCGAAATTAATTCCATTTCAGATAGAAATACGTATTAGGCACTTCCAAACAAAAGATTGAACTACCTCACTAATTACAGAAACTTCGAAACCATTTCACAAACAATGCAAATTTGGTGAATGTCAAAACCCTTCATTGGGAATATAAATAATTAAATTCATTTAGTAGGTGTTTATTTTCTGAATTCCATATTAATGATGGTCTTTATAAGGAAAACCAAAGACCTTGATTCACAAAACAATAGGACTTCAAAATACAATCAACAGGGAAATTAATTAAATCGTTATAACAAGTACTTCGTTAATTTTGAATTAATCAATATTTGTGATTATTCAGCCGTATAATATAATTCAGCAATTATTTTGTAATATTCGTAATAAAACGCTTTAACAATACATTTTTAAATATGTAGTAATAACGTTTTACAATATACAGTATGCTACTAGAATATCCTATCCGCACCTACTAATATGGGACACATATTTTGATATGAAGGCAAGACGTTTGATTATATACATGTTAGTAAGAAGTATTCACAAAATGAATAGTTTTTGATAATTGACTAACAAACTTCTTTTTGCACCACGTTCGCTCCTATGTGGAGCACGTGGACATCACTAGATCCCTCCGGAGACCCTATCTCCAGCCAGTTCTTTTGCGTCCTTCCACGTCAGGCCCGCATCTATCAGCTCCGCCAAGTATACACGGAAGATGGTCATCGACGGTCTAAACTTTAATTATAAATACTGAAGGTTGGGCAGAGAAAAAAACAAAGATGGACATATGGCAAATGCCACATTATTTCAATCTGAAATTTTTATTGGCCACTTCCTATTCTTTGAGTTGAATGAAGTCGAAACAGTAATTTGAAAAAATAGCCTCTTGTAGTAAATGAAGACAATTTTAAAAGGAAACATCCATCCTGACCACATCTATTATTATTATAAGTATGTAACTATTTCCCCTCCGCCACTATATCAAGAGTTTGTAAGCTTATGACGAGAAGTTGTTGGTACAGGAAACTGTTTGATCGATTATCATCCGTTGCTCCAACTTTTCAGAACAGTTTTTGTATCGTATCTTCAGACCAGCATGCTCCACTCACAACTTGTTCTAGCTGGATAAATCAAATAACGGTTCGTGACTCTCTTGGTAAATTTTATTTCCGCTACTGGTCGCAAACAAAATTAGGTTATGCCACATATTATGTACACAATAATGCTTTATCTTCTTCTTAATATCTAATTGATAAGTAATTTTTTTCACAACACTCAACCTTCCGCTACAAACAGTAATAAATTATTATTTTTTTTTACTTCAGGTAGGGTAGGTACTTTTTCAATAAGTAAACATGTAGCTCAAGCACAGATAACTATCGACGTAGTTAAAAGCGTGCTTTTCACGTGCTATTGCTAACGATTTGAGCGATCACAGTGACATTCGTTCGATACCGTGGTATCGATAGCCGAACATAGCCGATCTGAGCCGAGCGGGGCCGATGCAAGCTATAACGCGGCCTTACGTCAAACGTCAAATCATCGCGCTTGGCTGATTTTTTATTATTTCGACTGCTTTTCTCAATATTTGGCTTGCCGAAAACCGACTAAATTATAATAAAGATTGAATGAAGATTTGTGCGAATAAGATATATCTCGGGAAATGGCTCGCGACTAGTATGCGCTCGTTTAATAATCCCGATCGATAACTTTTAACGCGTGTTCCATTGTGATCGCGAAAACGTTAAACATCCATGGGTAAGAAATCGTTATCACGTCGCTTATTACCGAATCGGTACTGATCTGTGATCGAGCAAATGGAATAACAGAACTCGTAGTACAACCCAAAAGAAAGACGCACCTATTCATTGTATTGCAATATCCAAAAAAAAATATATATTTAAAATTCTACGACTATAAACTTACATTACAGGTGACCTCTTCTAGTAAATTTTAGGGATTATTGAATAATCCCATCTCCTTAAGCATATAAAAGAAGATAGTCCACGAAATGTCTTATGTACATTTAAAAATATCAGCTTGCGCAGAAGCCGTATTCTGCAAATTGGTGAAATAAAAAAATAAAATAAAAATGTGCAATGCGAATATTAAAAATAAAACGGAATGGAAACACATCGAACTGTTAGCCATTAAACTTTGCAAATAAATGTGTCAATCCCCGTACACGCTAAACATCAACTTCCTCTCCAAGATTGATTAGTTACTGTTAAAATAGAAATAGGCAATGTTATTGATTTGATAAAGGTTGGAACTTTAAGTGCCTACAGCTTGCAGAGCAGCTCAGGACCACTCCGTGAGGAGGAAGATCGTCCACAGGTGAGCGATGCGGAGTCGGACAACATCCACCATCCTCGATAATGAGGCATGAATTTAAGAAAAAGAGAGTTGTGCGTGTTTGGATAAAAAAATCTTAGTTTACACATGGGTACAAACATAATTTTGTAAATGAAAACCTTATTTTCTCCAGCGAGATATTCATGAAACAAAAATTTATATCGTACCAAAATTAATAAATAAATTATAGTGCCTTTTACAATACTCAATTTTAAAAATGTATTTTTAAATTCAATGTGGCATTTTGCTGCAGGACAGATGTAATAAATCCAATTTTCTTTTGAAAAGCTTCCCTGTTTCCCTTGTTTCCTAAGAAATCAAAGGAAAACGAATGAACCGAAGATACGAACAGAAAAAAAAAGAAAATCTCAGAGAAAAGCATTAACTGATTTTGTAGCGGTTAAGGAGATAGTGGTTTAGTGGAAATTAACGATATGTCGTGGGTCTTTACCCAATAAAAACTTGAAGAAATCCTTGATTTAAAATATTAAATAAATAAAACGTTGGTGAGTTAGTAGTGATCTCTTTTTCTATGTATGTATCAGCATCAATGTTAATGATGCGTTGAGCACTGCGTTGGTTCACAATTAGCAGTTTATTGTGACCATCATATAATTGCATATAAAGCAATAACGAACGTATTCTTTAGGTCTTCAGTACCAGTACAGAAAAACCGAGTGTCACACGCTGACCGGTACATTAACAAAAATGTACATTGTATAATTTTTTTATTGATTTATTAAAAATCGAACCAGAAACGCTAGTCATAATATATGGGCCTGACGTGGAAGGACGCGAGAGAGCTGGCCGGCGATAGTTTCCTCGAGGGATCTAGTGGTGTCCTCATGTTCCACATGAACGAACGTGATGGAAGAAGAAGAAGAGGTCCAATATGCTTACTTTTGCACCTTGAGGCAGGCAAAGCACGATATAAAAATTTAGACTCATCAGATGTTGCGTTTCGAGTGGAATCAAAATAATTTCAATGTTTTTTTGTCCTAAGTTACGTATGATACTAATATTGATCAAGTCTTTTGTAAAGATTTTAAAAAAAACGAGCGCCTTATGGTGTAGTAGATAAAGCATTGTGCCACCACATAATATGAGGTCGTGGATTCGATTCTCGACGTAAGACGTTGGTGTGGCATTACAGTGCCATATGCAGATATTAAGTGAAAATTAAATAAATAATTAGTAATGGGAGTCTGTATATACATGGTGAATCTAACGAGCAAAGCAGATAAATGATTGTTATTTATATTTTAATAAACGATGTGTACCAATTTTGTGATGAATAAAAATATGAACGTAATCGTTTGCAGCTGTGTGCTAGAGCATATAATATTTTATGTCCATAAAATGGTTTTATTCAAAACTCAAACTCCCACTTATTAAGCAAACAGTATTGGACTGATATAAAAAAAAAACTACAAACACTGAACGCGTTTAAAAACATAAAGTTTGTGCAAATAAAAAATATAAATGTTTTCAGGGTGTTTGTTTGAAAAGAGTAGTCAAATTGTGATTAATTGGAATTAATGTCGTAATGGAAATGTTTTAAATTAGATAGGTATTTAATATATTCACTCAGCTCATAGTAAAGATATTATTTTCCTTAAATAAATACGAGGTACAACTAATTATTTCCGTTATCCACTATTGGTGCAAAAGGCACAGCATTGGTACACCAAGACAGACTTTTGGAAAATAAAAATGCCTTTTTAAAAAATACTTCTGAATCGATTACCAGTAACTCTCATTAAACCGAAAAATCCAATCCATAAAAAAAAGTAAATCTGTAGATTTGAGATTGATTTGAGAGTGGAATCAACCAAAGTGTTACAAAAATAATTGTTTCTAATTGCAAGTTTTGCAATAGTTTAAAAAGCAACCTAAAACGCGAATCATGGCACCTAACCAGGGCCCAAAATTGCAGACCCTTAAGATTAGAAAAAATATAAGGTGTGCGTTGGTTTGACTTTGTAAGGAACACAGAGGTGAGGCAACGGACGCAGCAACCCTTGGTATCTACTATCATCCGGCGAAGACGTTTCGGCTGGCTAGGCCATATACTACGAATGCCTCCCGAGAGCCTTAATCATGCTTGCCAATTTTACAAGGCATCAGGCGTCCTGGACGTCCACTGTTGATAATCCGTCGGCAGTTTGCGTCTGAGCTGCGGGACGTCGACTTGACTTGGGAGGATGCATAGAAACTGGTGGCTGATCGCTTGGCTTGGAGGCAGTTAGTGGAATCCATATGCTCCACATAGGGAGCGGATATGGTATGATAATGAAGATGATGATAAAAAGCAAATAAATATTTAAGTATTAAGATATGCAGGAGTGAAATAATCGTTACAACTTTATCAGTAACTCCTGAACCAATGTCGACATTAAGAAGCAATATTTTACGAAAAGTTTTACCGAACAGAAGGAAAATTTCCAGGGTAATTTATCAAGTATTTTCCCTTGTGCTGCCCCCATAGTGGGCCCCGTGGCCGCAGTTGTGCCAACACTATGGGGGGCCACACGTCGGTAATGGGCTCGGGGAGTCCCACGAGAGAGCCATCCCAACTTCTGAGCCACGAAACGTGAAATTTACGGAAAAGGGTGGCGCGTGGCGTGTTACGGGAATGTTAATGTTGTTTATAATTCAATTATAACTTTATCGACGCTTTCATTGATTAATGGGGCGCTACTGTGTGAAAATTTAAATCACATTACTTTCATTGTTCTATGATTGTTAAATAAAGCATCTAAAATAGAAAATCAATTTTTTTTTAATTAAAAATTTCAATCCAACCCGTGACCAAACCGGTCAAAAAAAAGTACCAATAAAATAAAATAAATTTGTTTTAATAAAAAATGTATAACTGATTATCCTACCCTCTTGTAATAAAATGATCAAGATACACTTCACTTCGTGTACCAATGCAGTGCCTTATGCGCCATTAAGAGCGTATAAGGGAGTGTAGTAGTAGTATAACTACACAGAAAGTATTCAATTAAAATTTATTATAAAAGATGAAAAATAAGATAACATTCTGTTTCGAAAAATATAATATAACTAAAATTTTTAAAGTACCTATATTTTTACAGTAGGTTTTGATTTCTTATAACTATTTTTAAAGTGTTCAAAAAAAGTTGAGAATGCAAAACTTCGATTCATAAATGCTCGATTCTTATTATTATTAAGATAAACCTTGAACTTTACTGAAAAAAATAAAACCTTCATATTTTGAATACCTGTTTACAAAAAGATCAGTGTCGTTATTTTAAATATCTTTTCCGATTCTCCAGAAAAGAAACCGCGCTCCATAATATAATTTGAAAAGCTGTTTTTCATGGAATCTTATATTTCCCAAAATGAAAGGCATTTAAATGCGTCATTCAATATTTCACCGCTTTTCCTCGATATTACAGTAAAAACTGTTGAAATGAAAAGGTTTCCTACTTAATTCCATATTCATGCGAGCGCGTAATATACCGCTATTTTAAGAGCCGCCATTTCCCCAACGGTACCTACTGAGATACAAAGCCCTACATATCTGTTTACGAGATGAAAAACATACGTCTTTTTAGAGGGATTTCTCTGTCTCGACAGTCTTGTATAAATATCGATTGTGCCAAGAAAAAGGTTGTTACCCAGAAAACTATAGAAATAAATCAATTTCATATGAGAACCAAAAGATCTGTTGGATAGCATGTAAATTTCCCCTCAATTAAGTTAAACAGTGTTTATGAGCCATGAGCATAAAATAAACATAATTTGTAAGGGTAGTGCCGCCTTTTATCTCCTCTGTCTGCAGGTGTGGAGAAATGGCGTTCCTAATAGTCTTTTAATTCATTAACTACACCCATGTTTAGGTTAAGGCTCATCATCATCATGTGGAAGAAATTGATTTCATTACAATTTATGCAATGCCTCCAAGCAAAGCGATCGTGTGTATCTAATTCCTGCGTGTCCTCCCAAGACACACCTGCGTCCCAAAGTTCCGACGTAAACTTTCAATAACCTGCCAGCAGTAGACTTTTTGGATGCTGGCTCTCAAAAGACATTCGCAAAAGGTAAGTTACAGTCAGCCGAATCACATCCGCACGATCAGGTCATTAATAAAAATGTTTATGGCAGACTTTTTCACAACAGACAAGAATTATTTTCTGTAGTCAGCAACTGGTTAAAAATTTTTTTTTTATTCATGTGACATTTGCATTCTAAATCTTTTATTTATAGTGAACCACTGGCACTGAAAAAAAATGGCCTCAAACAGTTTTGAATGTTGATGGTTACGTCTTTATTCCTGAACACAGTCGATATTCTTCCAACTTCCTAAATCAAGTATGGGGTATTCTATTAAACCTCGATGCGGCTGGGCTGGCAGCATTTGTCAAGAGATCGCCTTACAACGCCTTCTGAGGAGCAATTTTCTCCGTTTGGTCTGTGTCGTCAATCAACAGGGCTTTTTCTTTGGCATCTCATTTCCTTTGGCAAATATCATTCCTAGTTCGACCTCTAGCGCCGCGCCGCGCCGTAATAGCGGTAATAGTACTACGCCACCCGGCGCCGCACGCCGGCTCTTCTCCTTTGAAAATACACCTTGCAAAATTCATCTCAGGTATTTTAGACTGAACGTGCTATTCCATGATTTTTATTTATATTATAAACGATTTGAAAATGAATATAAATTTTTATTTAGAACATTTAGATTTGTGATTGAACTTTCTTAGTAAAAGTCCATTTAAAAAAATGTTTGAAACATTATTCCCAATTTTTTAAATTAATGTTTCAACCAGTTTAACGTCCATTTTGATAATTTGTTGGCAGCTTACAGGATGTGAACCCGGCATAGGAAGATGCATGGAAAATGGCGGATGGCAGTTTGTGAAATCCCCGTATATAAAATTCTGATTTTAAATAAATCTTGACTCCTTTGTTAGAAAAAGGAATACAAAAATCTATGGTATAATAGAAATTCAATCCTATGATTACAAGACTAAGCTCACAAGAAACAATACCATTACGCACGTGGTTATTTATTTTACTTATTTATCACCGTACACTTATACTTGTAAAATTATAGTGAAATAATTAATGTTGTTATTGTATAATTCTAGAAATAAGCATACAATGAATTAAATATTCGTGTATTTTTTTGGTTTAAAAGAAACTTTTGAAACATTTGAAGAAACATTGAAACAAATAGTTGGAAATAACTGTGCCAGAAATCAGGAAATAAGTTGTGCTGGAGTAGAGTTAGAACTTAGAGATTTTATTAGTGAATTCATGTTGGTACAAACGAGTTGCTGATAATTATAAATATTAACACTATCGGTTCAAACCCTGAAGTTTGTTTTATGATATTAAAATAACAATATTCCGTTTAGTACAGTGTATATTATTATCCGTAATTGTTTTCTTACGTCGAAGAAGTCTCAATGATTACATTTTGCTTAGTAAAGTTTCTAGATTACAATAAATGTTTTTTTAAATATTTCTAAGGGAGAAACACTTATGGAAAGGCCACATACAGGAGTAGGCGAGTGAAAGCAACGGAGCGGCGCACAATCCAATGTATTCATACATTCAAAATCCATGTATGAATACATTGGATTGTGCGCCGCTCCGCTACTTTCGCTCGCCACCCGTGTACGTGACCTTTCCGTTACGTTGTTGTATTTCTAGACTTAAACAGAAACAAATTATATAAAATAATGTAAGACCATTTTTCCAGAATAATAGTGGTACAACTCGAAATATCAGTATTTGCATGAGAGCAGTTTTTTTGCTGTTTTGATTAATTAAGAAAAAAAAATCTATATGATTTGGGTAGTAAGCCACCATGCATATTTTTTGATGATTTTAATGTCAAAAAGATTTTTGCAAAGCTTATGATGAGCTTTAATTTTTGAAGATAAAAATTAACTTTTATTTTCAAAGTAAAAAAAAAAACTTTTTTGTTTTCTCGTAAAACGCCAAGAAAATTTTTCTTGTCGGTATTTACTTCATAAAATCTAATACAAATTTTGAAAGCCGGAAATCTTAGTTTGAAAATGCTACTTTCACCCCTTTATCTTCTTTAACACTTTTTTTAACCCTAAAACAGGTAGATTGCTTTACAAATACGCCTCCAGTATTACTGTAAGAGGTTTAGATTTCATGAATGAAGATAAGGTACAGCTAATTTTAGATCTCTTGTCATGTATGGATCACTGTTTAATTAATCAAATGTCAAAGGTAAACAAATATCAAAATAGTCAAAAACGTATTGGTTATTATTTACAACAAAACATAAACGAAGGATTATAATTTTTTAGATGATTAGATACTTACTTTGTTATAACAAGTATGTTACCTCCTCAACGACACAGAAATATAATAAGTTTTATGTGAAATATTAATTAAACATTTTATTAGATACTATTGACATCCCAACAGAGACAGAGAAACTCTGAAAACGAATGTGGGTTATCTAGGAGTTTTCAGGGCTTATGACCTGTCATTGGCTGGGTTAAGTGGCCACTTGACGTACTACAACATTCCCCATTCCGCCCATCATCTGATAACCATACATGACAAATTCTTGGAACTACTATAGGTATATTAAACTCGTCTTCGTCGTTCCGTTTTACAGAATTTTTCTATGCTGGTGTCATCTGTTGAGAAGATTGTAAAGTATTTTTTTGGCAATCATCTTTTATTAGTGTAGGTGAGGCTCTACTGAGCTTTATTACTTACTCTAGAAAACGCCTGAAGATGTCTCTCCAATTTTTTGTTTGCTTTATATTTTTAACTAGTAAATCTTTTTCACGACATTTTTGAAATAATATCTGATATCTATATCTATATCTGATATCTAATATCTGGTATTAGCCCAGCATGGGTGTAATCCAGTTATTTGACTACAAGTATTTGTATTCATTTCAAAAATGTGAAAGCGTTTTAAAAATATAATATAAATTCTGATACTTTTGTGTTTAAGTTAGCGGATTAGATTAATTTATCATTTGAAATATATATATTAATTTATCAGGTTCAAATTGAATAATTATTTTAGAAGGCTATCATCATTAAGGAGGACAAGAGATTAATAAGTAAGAAATTTCGGATAAAACTTCGCTTAAAGTAATCAAAAAGTTCAAAATTAAATCATCTCATATGTAACGAAGCGGCAAAGCTTATATCATTTTTCGATTCCATAGAAACGGATTTTCCGATACCTACTTAGGAGTGTAAGTACCAATTTCCCATTTACAGCGGAGTATATGAGAAGTATATGAACAATTCAATAAGTTTCTTCTTATTTCTATACCGATTCTAGTGTTCTATCTCGCTCCTTGAGCAGATGTTACACTTTGTTCCGGAGAGTAGCCTGAATACTGGACGTGAGAGTATAGGAAGTTTGTAAACTATTCTATACATTAATAATGATGGAAGATACCATAATAAATATTAGGATGCATTAACATTATATGGTTATATAAATGTAAATACACATTTGGGATTTTTTTTAACGTTACGAAGCAAAAAAAATTTAATTAAATTTGAAGTTACAGTTTACGACGTACGAAAAACAATAAAATAAATTTTGGGCTCTAACAACAAAAATATACGAATTCACTTACAAAAAGATTTTAAAAACCAAATTTTAAATAAATAAGTGTTTTAAGAGAACAATGGAAAAGTTGATAAATTTCATATTTTTAATCTTTTTTTATATTTTATTCGTCTCTACGCTACCTACACCTACAAGTATAATTTAAATCAACCCAAAACGATATTTTGGTATCCATATTAAAATAACATCCATTTAAATAACAGATGGTGGAGCCTTTATTAAAATTTTGTAATGTCGATGCCGTGTGTAAGTCACGTAATTAATCGATTCGGAAAATATTAAATATAAGGAAAAAAAAAACGAGAATTGTTTTTTAAAGCAACTTCCCAGTCCTTAACGGATATAAGTTAATGAAAATGTCAATTTAAGTGTTGTTGGGGAAATAATAAAGTAATTTATGTGCTCCCGGTACTACTTTCCGAGATGAACATTAAAAAGTTGATGCCCCACTCGCTCAAAGACTTTCATAATCGTTATTTCACTACTGGCGGCAATCTGCGAGAGTTGTGTTGTGTAGTGTTGTGAAATATTAAGCATCAAGTGGACTGTAAAATATTGCATTAATGTAGCCTTGAGTGTGATACTTGGGCTTTTACTTCGGAACTCCGGCTGATTTAAAGGCTGAACTTATTTATGTATCAATTTCCTTTTATCTTAGCGATCAAAACAGACGTCCACTGCAGAGAGTTAATATTTTGAAATTTATGTCATAAGCACTCACTTTGTAGTTATTCATTATACACTATTTTGTTTTTTACTACTTTTTATTAATAAAACCACCTAGTCGTGTTGATTAAATATTTTATTACTCCATATTTATTCTATGGGTTAGTTTTCTTTCATAAATAGTAAAAAGCTGTATTTGAAGTTGTAAATCAAGTGAAGAGGTGTCGGGTCGTGAGTAAGTATTGACGTAGACGGGGTAAACTGTGTTCCCCGGTATAAATCTGTACTGAAGTACAGTACGGAGTTTGACATCAATAAAACAAATGATTCTCACAACATTTAAACTTTTTATTCGCTGCCAGGAACTGGGTACAACCAGCACACGTTTGGTGTTTTTAAAAAAAAACAAACAGTATACAAATATGGTACCTAGGTAAAAATAAATGAAAAATGTATTTACATGACGGAAATTTATAAATAAATTTAAAATCTGTATTTTAATGAGAATAATACCCAAAGTTTATAAATTTTCACTCGTTTAGACTACAGATAAGGCTTTTTTGGGTTATTGTGCCGTGTTTGTGGACTTCATGTTGTTGCCACATTGCAGTGTACTTATTCTTGGCTCAGATGGATTTTGTATGTAATAACCCAGAAAACTTTGATATAAGAATTATGGCAATTGTACTTTGTTGTTTGCTGACGCAGTTTGGAAGCTTAGTAATCAAGGAAAATAAACTATTTTAAACTCATAGCACAGCCCATTTGGGTCTAACATATCAAAGGGGGTAAAAGAAAAATTATAAAAATTATAAAATAGGTCTCTGAGTCCATAGATCTTTGGTGCAAATCCCCACTTCGACACGACTCGATTCCTATTTTCAATAACAAGCCGCTTAGGTTTTATTGAAAATAGAATAAACAAATCGAAATATGTGCAAATATCATAAGATGGCACAGATTTCTTTTTACAAAAAAAAAAAAATGCTACCTACAAGTTTTAAATACATTTTAAAAAATCTATAAAGGCGTAGCTGCAGGTAATCAACAAAAAAAAAAATATAAAGCAATTTACATATTTTAATTTTTAAAAATAGTTTTTTAATTGTAAATATTAGATGCCACTACATGGCTTAGGAATCAAGTGGCAGAGTGGGGATTCGCGAAGGGTTTTTTTGTAGATACTTGAATACCGTGACGCTACCACTGGGCCACCACCCAATATTGTTTTTTTTTTTAAATTTATTATTTATTATTCACATTAGTGTAGCAAAGTTACTAATGGATGGGGTACATCTCAGTTCTTTAGGTTGAATCCGTGTTGAACTGAAATATTGTGTATAAAAAAAAAAAAGATATAATATTTTAATAAATAAGTTCATTAAACAATAAACAGATCAAAATAAAAATTCAAAGAATAATAAAGAAAAATCCAAATAGACTATTTTATTGCATCCAATGAAAATTAAAAATCCTATATTATACTTACATACATAGATTTTGTTGGAGTAAAATGGCAACAAAAAAAAATATGTAAGTTACTAACTAACCATCGCGCAGGGAGGATAGAACGCCATACCATTCTGCCCTGACACACTTCCTAAATAAATATTATAAATAAAATAAATAAAAAAAATGCAAATGCTTTTCATGTCCCAAATATTATGTAAAGTGCAAGTAATTGAATAATACGTTAAAAACAATAATAACCAAAAATATTATAATTTAGAAACCACGAAGCATTGATGAATTTTCCTATCTTTGCCTTGGTACTGTATGTAATCATTGAGTACGTTAGAACTTTCAGGAAATAGATGCACTTTTCAGGAATCTTCATGAATTATGTTTCCGTCCATTTTATTAGTATTCGTTCTGTGGTAGAATTCAAGAAATAATGATCCCAGCATCTTAGTCCTGGCTGCGAGCCAAAGCGGCGTTATATTGACTCGGACAGAATAATTACAATGGAAAACTTGTATTACCTAATGATTCATGGAGAGTTCGTGAGACGATTTCATAAACATTGGAATCCAGTAGAGAGCATCTTCCGCTGAATTTATAACGAAATATTTGGGAAGAAATTGTATCGAGAAGGCGGAAGTGCTGCGAGATGTAGCTAACGGAATTACTTTGCATAATGAGAAATAACAACTTCAATTTGACTTAATCTGGTAATAAATTACTATTTTTATATTTATTTACTTCATTTAAAATTAATGTACTTACGCAAATTTTTTATGAAAATTCAAAAATTACTACTTCCAGCTGATCATCATTATCATCATCACATCATATCTGCTCCCTATATGGAGCATATGGATTCCACAAACTGCAGCTGATCAAAAGATATTAAAAGTATGGTCCTTTAACGATAATAGTTAAACTCGGCTGTGGTCCAATGGTTAGAGTCGTAGACTACGGATTGTTAATCCTGGGTAATCTTACTTCATCACAACAAATAAACTCGTTTACTGGCTTGACCACTGGTTGCCTTTGAATCTACCATTTTGTCGTTTCAACCAAAAAACATCAAATATGAATTTTGTGTATGGTAGTGTGGTGTTAGAAAAAGAGGGATGAAAGTAGACTGAATGCTGTTGAAATGCGATCTCTCAGGTGAATGTGCGGTAAGACTATGTATGATAGGTGTACAAATGTCGAAATTAGAGCAAAATGCAAGGCTGAGATAAGCATTATCGACAAAATCAAGAAAGGGCTTTTACGATGGTTTGGTCATTTGGAGCGAATGAGTGATGAAAAAACGGCTAAAATAAGTTTAAATGCAAGTGTGCCTGGATGTAGAAACCGAGGAAGGCCGAGAAAGACATGGCATGACCGTTATATTAATGTAACGGCAACTCGACATCACAATATTCATATCAAAAATATCTAAGTACATTGGTAAATAAAAGGAAACCAATTGATATTTAAAAAACCAACCATCTTATATCCGGCCAAACGCAGCAAGGTAACCAAACACGCTACCACTTTTTGAGAAATTGTCTGATTACGTTTGTTTTATAAGACATGGCATGATCAAGTACGACAAGTACTTGAAAGTGGACATGTGAAAAGTCGGAATAATCGGCGTATGTGCATGAAAAGATGTATAAATGTAGAGGAAGCAAAGGAAGTATGTCAGGACAGAGTGGTATGGCGTTCAATCCTCTCTGCCTACCCCTACGGGGAAATGGCGTGATGGTTAGTTAGTTAGTTAGTTATGAATTTATGAGCGAACATAGAATACTACAAAGTTTTGTTTAATTTAAAAAAAATGTAAGTAGATGTACATAACTCATTTACATGTATAAATCTAGTCTTTGTTCAATAAGATTTGTTAATGAAAGTCATTAAGGCCATATCTAGTGGTTTGTTTATATTGAGGATTGTATTCTCGATTTGGTTTTAGATAAAGAATAATGGTGTATAAGAATCAGAAGACACTAACAAAGTATTCGGTAAAAATTTTCTAAATGTTTAGCTCCAAAATTAGTTTACTGCAAAATTAGACTGATATACTTATTTTATGGATTGGACAGACGGAAAAATGACAGTTGGATTTTCGAATGCCGGTGTAAGATCAACTGATTTGTGTTCGTAAATAATTGTTTTGACTAATAAAAATACCTTTTTAAGAAGGATGTGAGCGCATTAAATCAGATGACAGATCCTTACCTGAAACAAGTAGAAATTCAAATTAAATTTTCCGAAAGGATATTCATAAAAAATAGAAGAATAATTACGATTTCTACTAAAGAAAATTTCAGGAAATGGGATATTGATACGAAACAATAGTAATTTTTATTACCGGTTACGTAATGTATTTATAATACATTTTTGCAAACAAAAATAAAAGGTCACATTTCATTTTATTCAGTTTTCGATTAAGGTTTCTCCTATATCGTATTTCAGGAAAAACTTTAAAAATTATTACAATGGAGTGGCAAAACCCAAAATTTGAAACAACCCTTTTGAATAATCGGTACCATTGAGTCGATATAACTACCCCGACCCCCGGTTTTTTTCTTTCATCTCACCCTAATCATTCCACAGCCTCGTGAGGGAGGATTTATTCTTTCAGCCACATTAAAAGAAATAATGTTAAAAGGCTCACGAGGGTGGTTCTGCTTCTTTTATGGTAATAAGTAAGTTTTTTCAAGAGTGTTGGCAAAAATCTCTCAAAATTATCCCAGAATTAATGAGCAAAGTCTTGAACATTCTTCTTTTTCCTTTCTTAAAAACGTTTGTATACTACATAGAACACAATTAATTAATTAAGAATTAGTTGCATGTGAGTAGTTTTTAATTAAAGGTAAGTCTTTTTTATGTAAACTTCCGATGGCTTTGGCTATTACAAAATGTCGAAACCCGTTGCGTAAAGAAAAAATCTACGTAGATTGATAAACAAAACATTTTTTTGTCATAAATCAAAGTGATTTAGAAATATTGCATCATTTTTATTTGTTCGTCTGAAAAAATATATTCATTTTGTATTTTTATGAAAAGCTTGTTCTTATAGACAAATTAAACCGCTTGGAACAACACATCGGGGCAAAAAATAATTTCACACACAAAAACACACCATTTGCCGAAGAAAGAAGATTCGGAATAAACTTAACATTCCTATGGCGAAACTCTTTCGCATTAATATAAATACGGAACAATAAATATCAAACTTCCCCTTCCGAGGGTTGAAGTGCCCTTCCTGTCTATGTTTCATACTTTTTTGTACAAATACAAATTACACATCTGAGAAGATTGCGCTGGGACGAGTGAAACTTTTCCCACTAAACTGCCGCTGAATGGCACATAAAGCGATAATGCGAAACTTAGATTTTCTGTCTAGTTTTTAACTGCGGCATTTTCTACTGCGAGCAGTAGGGATAAATAGCGCACTTGAAATGATTCATTTTCCCTCCGTATGTATTTACATTTTGCTATTTTGAATGGCATACAATTGAGCATGCAGATTGTATCGTTTGTAAAATTGAAAAAATAACAGCGCAGATATGATTTGAATTTTAAACAACCTAAGAATGAAATACAGCGAATATTTAAAACCCTCATGAAACTTTTAGAATACGATATCTAATCAGTTCATTAATTTTCCAAAGCGCATTATTGCATTAGTTAAATATGAATATTAATTTAAATTAATCACACTTAGTATACCAACGCAATGCACCATTGGATGCGGATAAGGCAAAAATATTAAAACAATGTTATCGGAACTCATAAAAACCTTGAATTGTGTTTTTACTTTGTACAAGTAGAAGGAGAATTTAAATTAAATACAGATTACAAACCAGACAGTATTTTTAATGTCGTGAAATTTGAATGCTAACTGCAGCAATATAAATCCTCCAGTTACTTTACTCCAAGCTGCTGTAAGTTATTGTTTCAGAATGTTTATTAGTACTCTCGTCCTTAATAAATTTATCAAAAATGTAATGACTTTGTGGTCTCATATTGCGTACCAAATTATTATCCTCCCACTTTTGCCTCATTTTTCTCCCTTTAGAAAGTGCCCATGATCATCTTTCAAGCATATTATTATTTTTATGGCTTTGTTAGGGACCCCATTGTTTTATTTTTCCGCCTTAAGAGCGACTCTGTCATGCGTTTTTTATTCCATTCTCTTGCCCCCTTTAATTCGATGATATATGGCGTAATGGTGCTATTAGTCAGGGAAGTAAAGGTTACTATTGTATTTTACATATTTATTTTGGGTTCGCTAATTCAAATTTGTGAAATTGCCCTCGTTAAAGCTGAAATTAACGTTTTTCTGTTTTAGAGTAACAGTATTTAAATTCCAGGGATGATATTTCAGGTAATAAATCCTCATTACAAAGGAAAATATGTGTCTTATGAATACTGAATACATGTCCTGCTAAAATTGCGTTTACCTAGCTCAATTTTTTTATACGTGTAGTAAAAAATACGTTTTCCCTCGCATATGTTTCGCTTATAAATTGTTATTTTAGTTAAGGGAGACAAAAGGTTCTCTCAAGGATCCTTTATTCCTTAAAGGAGGATCGCTTGAATAGGATGAGAGGCTTAAAGAAAGCTTAAGTAAATCATTCTGAAGCACCCTTACAAGTTTGATAGGTGCATTTGCGTAGCTGGTAAATTAAGTTATGTATGGAATTTCGTCCCAGAAATTATTTATTCCAGTTGTATTTTTGTCAGAAAAGGCACTCTCTAATATTTTTTAAATATTTTATCTTTAAGCCTCATATTGTAGGTACTTTTGTAAAAATGTATGTCTAAATCAAGATGTTCAAAATATTTCTTTTTTACAAGCATTGTGTTATAGCGATAGTTTACGATTGTATTAAGTGTAAAAATAATAACATACGTATTGATTTTTATTAAATACTGTAAACTTGAATAGAAAGAGGTGTTAAGGATACCAAGTCAAGTATAGATATCTACCTCGTCGAGAACATAAGAAGCAGTAATGAAGGAAATTAACGCACCACTTATGCACAATTATTTAGGAAAGTGGTGAAAATAATGAAAAAGATCCATGTATTGGCTGCCATTATTCGATACTTAAAATTGACACAATAGAAGTTAAAAATAATTACAAAAATTTTATTTTTCATGAAACGGCAATATTTTTAATTTTTTAATAAAAAAATAGGCAAATAATAAATGGGTTACAAATGCATTATAAAACTCTCCAGATGCTACAATGAAACTTATAAAGGACCTGGAGGAACAAAGCGAGTAAAAGAGGTCGCGGGTTCGATACCCGAAACATGAAATATTTATTTTTATGTGATTTTCATAATAATATTTCAAGTGTGATACCTTGGACTGGTTCTAAAGCGTAAGACTGATCATACTTCATGTAATAAAAAAATCACGATATACTGTATTTGATGTACCAATACAGTGCCTTACACCATTAGGTACAAGGTAGTACTACTACTATCCCATATCCACACTCAATGGTGCATAGGGCACCACATTAGTTCACCAAGTGCAGTATATCTTGATCATTTTAATACATGAAGATAAGGTGATCAGCCTTACGCTTCAGAACCAGTCCAAGGTATCACACATGAAATATTAATATGAAAATTACATATAAATCAATATTTCATGTTAACCCCCATGGGAAATCGAACCCGCGACCTCATGCACGGTAGCCAAATGCGCTACCACTATGTCATTAGGTACGGATAAGGGAAAATAGTAGTTGTAGTAGTAGTAGTTATACTCGTACATGCATTCCTGTCTCGAAATCAATGGATCGTAATATCAGCATTTATCAACAAATGAAGTCTCAAAAAGATTTGTAAATTTTCTTAGAATTTTAACATTACGTTTATGTAAACCATGATAATGTTATAAGTGGCAGTTTTAAAATTATGCAATTTGATCAGAGTTTTCATATTGCTTGTGGCGAGACGTCTGCGTCTGTCAGAGCGAGCGCAGTAGCTTCATAATATGGGCAGAGAATATGGGCGAGATGGAGCCGGGATATGCGCATCCTAAGTGTGGCATAATACGATACCTTCACCCTCCGCTGCTTCCCTTTGGTCGCGGATTATCAGAATAATCCGAGACACATTTGCATAATACAAATGTGGAAATGTTTAGCTGATAGCACTCGGCTGTAGGAGAGACTCTTATTGCGGCCAAGAGACGCCCACTGTACCTCAGCTGAGAATGTTCAAAGGAAGTATGATAAGGCGAACTAATATCGCTGAAGGAATTTCGTATTCTTTCTTAGCTTAAGATATTCCAGGTGCATTTCAAACGTTTTATGGGTTGGGATATTAAGATAACGTAATTACACACATTTTTTAAACGTTTTTGTTTTAATATAGAGCTGAGACACACCAACCCTCGTCGGGGTCGTTTACGTTTTTATATTGTTGCTATATTCACACAGAAATGAAATAAAAAAAAGTACGACTAAAAATACGGTAACTATGCGGTATTTTTGTCCGCCTCGTAGCATAGTGGTAGCACATTTGGCTACCATACATGAGGTCGCGGGTTCGATTTCCGATGGAAGTCAGTATGAAATATATATTATTTGAATGTGATTAATTTAAGTACATAACTTGATAATTTTTTTAATTTTTAATATTTTGAATTATTACGTACTGTTAAAGATTCTATCTTGGATTTTCGTGTAATAAAAAAAAAACATGTAAGAGGCACTACTTGCACCCTTGTGTGCGGATAAGGGAGAGTAGTAGATAATAAATACATCCCGTAACCATAAATAAAATATAGGGATTGATTACGAAGTATGTAAATATAATGCTGCCATATTCGCTGCCTATGTGGAGCATATGCATTCCTCAAATCGCTTCCAAGCCAAGCGATCGGCCGCCAGTTTCCGTGCATCCTCCCAAGTCATGTCCACGTGCCGCAGCTCTGACGCGAACTGCCGGCGGATTGTCAACAGTGGACGAAAATAGGCAAGCTTGGTTAATGGCTAAGGCTCTCGGGAGGCATACGTAGTGTATGGCCTAGCCAGCCGAAACGCCTTCGCCGGATGACAGTTGATACCAAGGGTTGCTGCGTCATATATAATGATATTATACTTTAACTTATATCTTTTTTTAAATTCATTTTAAATATACACATGAACTCGTATATATTTGTATTTAGAAACACCCCACATAGGCGCCCCGTGGTGTAATCGCTAAGAAACTTGATTTACTATTTTAAGGGTCTTTATCAATTTTAAAAATAGCATCCCTATGCGTGGGTTTACTTACATGTAAAATATATTTATTTAGTATGTATTTCTTTATTTAATTAAATGTTTGTAGAGCGTAACATTGGAAGGGTAATCTGCCAATCAGTGTTCTTTTTGCCGTACTTTCGGCTATCACCTCCGATCTACGGACGAGGGACCGAAGTCAAATACAAAGCTACCGGGTCGGCTTAGGATATCAGAGGACCTATCTTTATTAGAATCTCAGATGAACCAAGTGTAAACACAGTAAACTCACAAAAAGTAAGTGACATAAACGTGTTTGTTGTTAGTATTTTATTGAGTAAAAAAAAAATGCCTATGTCAAATAATAGAATGAAAATTACAGAGAAAGATGAACGATAATCAGTGTATTGCTTATTTTTATGAATTATACATCAAATTTTGGGAAGAAAAAGTATTTTTTCAATTTGGTTCAGTTTTATCGACAAAACAATAACCTTTATTATTTTTACAATATTTAATTAAATAATATGAATATCATGAATGATAATATTTTTTATTATTATATTTATTAAGTATATATGATTTTTTTTACATAGACTAATATTATTTTTCATTTAGCTTATTTTTTAAATTTCATATTCCTAAGTATCCTACCAATTTAAATTTTTCAATTTAATAATAATAATATAATACCTACACTAATATTTTTCACACGTATATTTTTTACATCTAACCCTAAATAACTTTACATTTTGTTCATTTCTTATTTCATCTGAAATATCCTCATACATTTCTATGCCCTTGTACATTAGACAATTCTGTGACATAGTTTTTTTTTCTTTTCTAATCTTATATTTTTTGAACCTCTGTTGCATATTTATGAAAAAAAATCATTGTTTTTTAATTTGTTTTGTACATATCTTGGAATTATCTCTTTAACAATTCTATTAATTTCATTAGCAACATTATATGAAATTATTTGGTCTTCTGATATTATATTCAAAAGTTTAATATTTTTTTTAATGTTTGTTCTTCTACTGCACTTCGCATGATTCGCATGGCTTTGTTTTGCGAAGTTTGTAATTTTTTTTAAATTGAAAAATACGAGTAGTTAAAAATTAATTTCGCTTTTCGATCCACTATTATTATTATTTAACAAAGATAAGTGGCGGACACATGTGTTAGGACGTTAGGACAACACGTAAGTGGTTATGAGTTCGAGATTTAATCACAGCTAAATTAAATAGCTACAACTAACATTATAAGCATGTCAGCTCCATTATCAGATTGCACCAAACAGGAGCAACGAGGAGTAAAAAGATTTTGTGGTCAGAGTGTGTAAAAGGTGCTGAAATTCACCAGAGACTTTTGACACAATATGGACAAAATATTTTACTTTATCTCGTTAAGCGGTTCTTCTCGATATTAAAAAGTGGCCGAACAACCGTAACGCAAGGATATTCGAAATGCGGTACAAGAGTGGCTTTACCGCCAACCAAAAACCTTCTACTAGGAAAGGATACGAAATCTTTTGGCTCGCTGGAGCAAACCATCGTGACTTTATTTAAAAATATTGTATTTGTTGGAAACTTATCTTAGTTCAATAAAGTTGTAGATCGAAAAGTGCAAGTAGTTTTTAACTTACTCGACGTGCGAATGTAGAGGAAGCAAGGGAAGTTTGCCAGGTTAGAGTGGTGTGGCGTTCTATCCTCTCTGCCTACTCCTTTGGAGAAATGGCGTGACGGTTAGTTAGTTAGTCACCGTAGTAGCACGTTGTAAACAAAAAAGGCTATTCTGTAATAAAATTAATATTTAATTTGAGAATATTTTGTTGGTTATAGTGTTTATACTTATAGCATCTGATCTCTATCGGGTAATTCCGACATTCACGCTTTACTTACGCCGTTCATGCAGCGCGATGGTAGGATGGTATCGCGGCGGTCGAAAAAGTGTTAAGCCGATCGTTTTGTTAAGGGGTAGATCGCTTGTTCATTGAAAGGGACCGGGCGCTTAGCACAACGCGTCAAAGCGAAACGTTTCAGATAACTCATAAAGTATCGTACGTAAGCGCCACTAGATAAGTTGTATGGGGTAATTTACCAAACTGTTTCGCATTTAATCCTATATGCTTAACACCCCGGTTCGAAGCAGTCTAGGTATATGGCCAAAAATAACCCCCTTGAAGGGGTACAATAGTACTTATTTACTGTATCCAAATCCAAACTAATTTAATATACCCTATGGGCAGAAAATCAGTTTCAGAAATTGTTCCTGTAAATATCTATAAAAAATTACGATAACCCTGATAACCCGTTAAGCTTAATATTTGTACGAACCCATTTTTAACATGCCATAAAAAATAACAAGACGAATTTATTTTTAAATTTTTCGTAAATAAAACTTGAATCTTTTTTCGATGTTGTTTGTTTATATAACGGCCCACTGGAATCTCAAAAAGGTCAACAATATAATATTGGAAATATTGACAATTTAGTAAGTCTATGAATCGTATTTAGTGGCTAATTTCAATTGATTTTATTATAGTACGTACACGCAACTGGTCGATATCTAAAAATGTGAAGAAAAAGATCGAAATTGCTCTAATGTGAGTTATATATTCCAGGGAAAAAAATCGAGGGAAATACGTATTGTAATGGGAAACGGCCGCGAATCACGTGGTGTGGTATGCTAAGTATTTGATTGTGTACCTCTTTGAAGTACTTTGTACAATACATAAATATGACCGAGTATCTTGCATTTATTTTCATGGACAATATTTCCCCTAGTTAGCAATAAGTTGAGCAAGCCTGCGCTACGATTTCCGCTATATCTCTCGTTACGGGGGATCTTTACTATAGTTGGTGGCCCAGTTCAGCCATGGGGGCTCCCCGCCCCCACAAATCTATGTTCTTTTTGACGCCCTTCCACACACTATACTGTATAATCTCTCCGACGCCCGCGCTGCCGGAGCGGAAAATTGCCCATTAACATCGCGATAACGGTCGGTGCTCATTAGTGTTTAAGGTTTGCTGTATGAATGTCGATAAGGCCCCGAATAGGCGCACCCGAAAATCGGGATGAAAATGGCCCATATAGCACTTAAACTATTATTATAAATACTAGAATTGGCATTATTGTCCCGTAAAGATGAAAACATAACTATCTACAAATGGCAATATTAATAATTGAAATATGATTATTTCGATGCGCTACCAATACATAGATCAAAGAATGCGACAATAAATATATTCTTGAATGTGATTCTAAATTATCAGCGGGGTAGTGGTTCTAGTGGTAATTATCACTTTTCCAGATTCCACTACGTCACGCAACCAACATTTTTCCCAAGTGTTTCAATTGAACATGATAATTTACACTGATTGTAATAATATCCTCATAAAGCAAATTGCTAACAATCAATTTTCAATTATATAAATAACATTTTGATTTTTGTCCACTGAGTTTATACATTTTTTTAAATCAATTTTTATGTAAAAAGCGTACCCTTTTAAAAGAATACTCCACCACGTGACTCGCGTCCCATATAAACGTGTTCCTCGATTTTCTCCCTGGAATTTAACATTAGAGCAATGATTTTTTTCACGCATCTTAGATTTCGAAGAGATGCATTCTTGTATCTTTTATTTTTTTCAATATTTTATTTGTTAAATGATAAAAAAAATAAGCCAACACAATCACGCATCCAATCAATATCTAAAATGCGTGAAAAAATAATTTCTCTAGCGTTAAAATTCAAGGGAAAAAAATTGAGGAATACGTTTGTATGGAAAACGGAGCGAGTCACGTGGTGAAGTATGCTCCTTTAACATTACAAAAACTTATGACGCTGAACATTTTGTTTTTTTTTGTATAAGTTATTTTTCACTGTAGTAATTATATCTACCTAATGAATAATTGCCCCTAAAAATGGTCCTTATATCCCACAAAAACAAAAAGTGACCCAAGGGCGACCCTGCCTACGATATTTATATTCAAAGTTAATCTGATAGCTTAATTACAATGACGGCATTACACAGTGAGGCATTTATTCAATAAAGTACCAGCAGTGTTGCCAGATAACGTTATAATTATTGCACGAGAGTAATAAAGGTACCTTAAAAAAGTCCATTTTAATTTCCTTTTCATATACCCGGAACTTTTATTGAACTTTCAATATAGATTCATTTAAAAAAATAACTAATGTAATAATGGTGCCAAATTCTTTAAAAATTAAACCAGTTGTGTTATAAATTACACTAAATTCTTCACTAAAAATGTACTAAATTATGAAATAAATAAAATTTGAAAAAAGACTATAGGTATTTAAGTGCTTTGAAAGTGGTCGTGTGGAATTCGTCGGAGAAGATGTATGAATGTGGAAGACGGAAGCAGGATAATTATGCCCAAGACAGAGTGGCGTGGCGGGCAATTCTAATCTTTTTCTGTTTTACGCATTCGGAGAAATGGCGTTATAGAAATTACATTTTAGTTTAGTACATTTAAAGGTTAAAAGTACGGTCAAAAAAATAAAAATAACAAGATTTATAAGTTGTGCTTTGAGAATTTTATCCTTAAAAAATTATCGGGGAAACCAACTCACCTACCTTACATCTCTATGTTAAGGGTTTTTACTTATGTATCAAAATGAAGTTTTAAACTTTTTGATAGTTTTTCGAAACAATCGCATCAATAGTAGTGTGGAATTATTGAAATTATAAAATCAAAGCAGAAAAGATTGGAAGCGAACGACAAATAGTACGAGCCCAACGCTCCAGTACTAGAACTGGCATTTAATACCACTGTAACTGTGGAATTCTCAATTTACGAATAGTACGTTTTATGATTATTTAGCATTGTACTAGTGATACTTCGTATGTGTTGAGGGCAAACTATAAATCAGTGCCAAGATCTTTGATTGCAAATCAAGAAGGTTATTTTATTTTCGTTTTCTGTTGCCTGAATTTAAAATCAAATAAGGCACTTAAGTAAAACAAACACAAATTAGATAAAAAAAATTATTTCTAGTATATCCAGTACACTCAATGCAGTATGTCTTAATTTGAATTATATTAAAGCAACAAAATCAGTTCGTTACTTTATTTTGAACCAAAATTTAAAATAGTATTTAATCCGAAACAAAATGTATGTGGGACCTCATGCATTTTACTAATGGCTCTAAGTCGTCTAGAGTCCTAGACAGTGAGGTGGACAGTAGAAATTTTAGGCACCCTTGAAAAACTGCGGTTGTCATTTAAGGGAGAGATAATTATCTTATATATTTGCATTATAACTATAATATCAAAGTTAAAGTTGATAAATTAGGAATTTCAACATACTAAAATTATAGTTTATTCAAAACGATTTTTCAAAACACGAGGTATTCGATAAGAGGAAGTGAAAAATGCAGCGGGTTTGTTGTAAAAATTCGCCATGCATCGGGGTAAAGTGTAAACGTGAAATGTATTAATTTATCTTGCAGGAAAACAACGAATGAGATTGTGATCCGTTCAAAAAACCCTTTTTTCGCAACATCGGCCACTGCAGACTCGTAACAAACAAAATAAAACATTTGGATTCGTGACATACGCTACGATTTGCACTTTATTTAAATGCGTAACAATACCTACCTTTGTGTCCCGTATTTTCGTAATTCGTTTTATACGTATGAGATTTTTCCAATGTACTATGTTACATACTACCTAAGATTCATAACTACTACTACTATCCCCTATCCGCGCACGCCAATGTGTGCAAAGGGCACTACACCAAGTGCAATGAATCAGTTTTTGTATCACCATTTATGATTTTTTTTTTGTGAAAATCAGATTCAAATATATATTTCATACTGACCCATCAGGAATCAAACCCGAGACCTCATGCATTGCAGCCCAACACGCAACCGCTACACCGCGAGGCGTACAAACAACAAAAATATGCATAAAGAAACTTATTAATTTCTAAGCAAATATTATTTTCCTGTAGTAATGCCATGTGATAACACATTATCTGTGCAATAAGTGAGAGGTAGGAATGATATAGTATCACCAATGGAAATGACCAATATAAGAAGTTTGTGAAATACTTATTGTGCTGGAGTAATAAAATTTAAATCGCAATAGTGACATTATAGCGAGCCATCACTGTCCATGATTTGTAATGAAAAGCTTCTTACAAAAGCTTGGCAACTACCTATGTAAAATATGAATCTTTATATCAGGAGAAAATATCCAAATACTTCGTCATTGTATTGAACTAATAGTGAGACTAATATTGATTATTCAGCTAGTCATGTCGCAGTAGGGTCAGGAGTACTGACGTAACTATACAATGAAAATCATATAATTAAGTGTTCCCTTTTGTCATGAAATAGTGGATCTAAACCTGACCTGCTAACATTTCTCGTGTATATAAATATAACTACAAGGATGTTTGCAATAGATATTGTTGTGGGATAATAATATAGATAAATTAATATAAATAAATTGACAGTGAGAGAAATCTTAAGTTGGACTTAGCATTCGTAAGTAATATATTATTTGGAGGTAAATAACAGGGAATATAATCATTTGTACTGTCTGTTAGGATACAACATTCATCAAGGGAGGGAAAAAAAACCGCTTTAGCATAAATAACATTTTAGTAAATATTTATTTTGAAGTAATGGCGGTGACCTTTAATTTTTAGTTATTCAGTATTTCATGGGCACTTCTTAATTTTGAAAACAAGGAGAAGGATCAAAATATTAAAATTCTCGTTAGGATGAGCTTAATAATTATAAAATACTATAATTAAATGTTATAAAAATTACCCGAACCTAATACAGAATTAAAACTTTCAAGTATGCACGGTAGCACATCACCAATGAGTCACATATGCAAGATGTAGTTATAAGTTCAGACGCGCATTGTTTAATTGACGAACTGTATTAATTGTTTATTAGAAGATATGTATACGAAATTAATCATTCAAATCTACTCTCAAATTGTCTCATTGAATGTCTTTGAATGGGGTGGTGGACCAGTGGTAAGCGTCTACCCCCCACGCGACTACTGAGTCTGTAGGCAAGATCGGTCGTTCTTAATCCCTCTTCTGACACGAACTTGATTCTATATTCAAGGCACAAGAAGCCCCCGGCCGCTTGCTTTATTGGTAAATATTAATGTTAACAAATTGAAATAAGTGGCAAATAATCATAAGATTGCGGATAGGATATTCTTTTTTAAATAAAAAAACAAAAAAAGATATTTTTCCAGAAAAACTTTAACCGTTGCGGGTTTAAATCCCGTCGAGGTCAATTTAAAATATTAATTAACACGGCATTTTGTGTAAAAATATAATACCTTATACACCACAGGATACAGATAAGGTAATATAGAAGTAGTATACAGTAATGAAACATCAAAAATATGTTACGCGATGCTACAAATCTATCCATATAAGTGAAGAATTTAATTAAGTAAAATCACCCCTAACTCTCATATTTAGCATTTAAATGAAAGCCAAATCTGCGGGGCGTGGGGGATACAACACGAGTACGGCTTAAATAAGCTTGGTGTACTATATTTTACATGAGTCAATAGACAAATATCAAAGTTATTCTCCACTAATATCAAATTTTTAATAAAACATGATGATTCCCAACCATAGGGCATCAGATTTTGTATCACGAAAATATATCGCATTATTATCACCGAATATAAACTATCAATCCAGAGCCTCAGTTGGTGTAATGCACATGATAGGGTCGCACTAAGGTTTTGGGTTCGAGATAAGATAAAATGGTTGTAGGTAGGAACAGATGGTGAATTTAGATAGCGAATATATCGAAATTAGTAGGATTTTGTTACTCATTGAAATGAATCTACAAATTGCTTATAACAGAAAACGTGATCAGGCTGCTCACTCAAATTATCGTGGCGTCTTATATCCTCCGATCAAGTAATAAATAACTGTCATGCATGGTCTGTCATCAAGCGTAATATCTGACGTGAAATTCCTACAATTTTTTTTCAGCAGTGGATTGATAGGCCACTAAGTACTGTTGGCGGGCTCTAGGATGCAAATAATAACAGACTTTAAAGTCAAATAAGAAAACTATACGAATTAATAATTAGTATTGAACTTAACGTTCATGAAATAGGTATTTTGGTCATAGGAAACTCTATCAGAGGCTAGGAGTCAGTGGACTGGACGGATCTGAGCAACCCATGCATCTGCCAGTTTGAGAAATCCATTATGTTTCCCAAGATAGGAGTAGATGTAAAAAAAGATGAAATATGAATTGGAATGGTTATTTTTAAATTGAGCAATGTGGTTGTTAGTACGCTACTGAATGAACAATCATTATTATCGGAGAAAGCATTGGGCCCGGACGACAACCGTACTGATTCGTTTAACGCTCGAATTAATGGGACCTAGATTTCAAGAAAAGAAAGTACCGTGTGAAGGGGAAGTACCAGAACAGTAAATAATATACTCGGGCAGATAATTTCAGTCGACAATTTACAATCAGGAAACTCGCGGGTACACCTATCGATAATTAGGGAGAAGCAAATCTAAAAACATGGCTTATAGCGTCAATTACGCTCGGTGATAATATAGAATATTAAACGATATTTGGTTTAAAGATGTTTGAAATGACCTAACTAGAGTTTTTACTGAGTCAAAAAAGATCTGTATTGGAATGCCAAAAAACACACATTAAATAGAATCAACTTTTTCAGATTATCAAGTAATTCTGTAAAAAAATCAACACGAAGGACCAGGAATAAAATTGTAGTCCGCTAACACACTAGCCGAATAAAGCTACTACATATGGCGCATTCCCCTTTGATCTAGCAGACGCCAAAGGCGCAATGTTAAGTAGAATAGAAATTTAAAAAAAATGTAGATATAAAATGTTATCAAACGTGAAGAATAGCAAAGTAACGAAGTTTGAGAAATAATAAGGTGAAGATACCCCAAGTAATTTTAAAATTTACAATATAGGTTATGAAAGATTGCAACAATATAGCCATCATGAACGGCAGATCAATAAAGAAAGAATGCAGTAACATATGGTATGTTTTGGCATGTAAGATGCAAGAGCCCTAATGGCACCCAATTAGGGTGCGGATTAAGGGATAGTAATAAGTAGTGCGATCAAAAAATGAGCTAACTTATAGGACACAGTAACATAAAATTCATGAGATAAAAACTGGCGGTTGTCTAAACTTGGATGAATGAAAATTGGCAGTAGTGAATTTAAACAGTTCTCTGTTGTTCGTAACGTATCTGTGTTGTAAAATCATCAGTCCATCTCGTATGTTTTAGAGAAGGCATTATTACTATAACTTACACAACTGCCTTATTACCGTGCGCTACAATGGTTCGAAGGGCACTGCATTAGAGCACAACGGCAAGTGCGGTGAATCTTGGTGCATCATTGTTATATTAAAGGCAGAGATGATCGGCTCGTTGTGACGCCTCAGCTAGCCTTGTCCAAGGTGTAACATATGAAGATATTTTCCTTTTTAAATTCTATACCTTAAGAAACAGAGCCAAATGTTTTATAGTGCAAAAATCCGCATGAACCTTTAAAAACGCTCGATAATAATTTAAATTTGAATAAATTATAAAGAGTTATAACGTATAAATATAATTACCAAAGGATGTTAATTTTTTAGCCCAATAATATGGAGGATAACTCTTAAATAAGTAACTCATGTGTGTAAGTTCCGTCTCTAAATATTTATACAGCCGAAGATACATTGACAAAGTTGAGTGACAATCTAAACAAGTTAGATAATGTCAACTTAACTATAAATACCGAGGTGAAGCATCACCGTGCTATCGCTCTATTAAGGAGAAGCCTAAGTTGCCACAGCGCAGGATTGGTAGTATGTCAAGTAGTTTTCTAAATAATTAGTATCCCAAGAGAGTTCCCCCCCCCCCCCCCCCGGCCCCCGAATGGGCGGATCACATAGCACGACGCAAATTACCCGCTCAGCTAGGGAGCGGCTATTGTAATTCATGCTGCCCTATTTCTCCAGGGTGGATTGAACGTCTATTAGCCTTTTCATTTTCGATTTTAGACTTGGGCCACCTCTTGAATGCTTAATGACGTCACAAGGACTTGGATTAAATTGAAGAAATACAAATATTTTAACAGCAAAAAGAACCGGATTTTCCTAGTCAGGCCCTGAGACTGATTTCATCCAAATGTAGTCATTTAACGTCAAGGAATTCGAACCTTACACATAAGAAAAAAAACACATATTATTAACATACCATATCCGCGTCCTATGTGGTAGCATCATGGATTCCCACAAGACTACCATCCAGGTCAAAAGATCGGCCACCAAGCTCACCGGTGCATCCAGACGCCAAGGTCATAGTCAAACGTACCAAGTTTCCAAGACATTATCAGTTTAACGAATAATTGTAATTATTTTTTGTGAAGTAAGGTGCCTTTATTAAAGTCTCTATGTTTTGACTAGCCTAAAAGCGATTATTTGAGCGATGCCGTTCAGTGTAAATAGTATTCTACCTCTAGTTAAAGGATGAAGTGCCTGACACCAGGAGGAACTTTCCAGTTGTATTATATACAACTCGACTAGCGTGAAACATCGTAATGCAGCCGAAATAGTTGCAATTTAATTTAGTGTAGGGCGGCCGAAGCAAACGGTGAAAATTGTGCAGGTGTGGTCGAATTTAACATTGGATAACGTTTTCGCAAACAGTTAATCGTATTTATAAATTTTTTACAGACAGAGAAACTCTAACTTACTACAACATGAGCGTTTTTGCTATCGAACTGTATAAATAGAAATCCATTTTTCTTCTTATACCATCGCGACAAACTAGGAGCGCAATTGGAGAGGCACTTGCTACACAAGTGATTTTTTTATCTCACCGGATAAAAGTTTTATCAAAGTTTATTTGTAAATATTACCTTTACTTTTAAATATAACACGTATTATATACCGTCGCAATTGCCGCGGGTGATGCGCGCGCAGAAATTGTGTGAAAAAAGGTATGGAATTAGGGCACATGAGAATTTACGCTTGTGTACAGTTTTTCATCCAGATTTCGCTTTATGCTGGACTACCTGGACAGCTTGCAAACTGCACAAGAAACACAGTTTACTGTCCGTATAAAGTGTGCTAAAGAATTATAGGGGCCTAACTAAAAAGCACGTTTTGAGTAAAATCCGATTTCCTGCTAAATCATATTTTTATTAATGACGCAATGCTCTATCTCGTAAAATTAACTAAAATATATTTTAACTGAACATAGCGATGGTATCACGTTGTATACTACAAAAAATATGATTTAACATTCAGGGAACTGGGCTTAACTCAAATCATGCATTTTTTTTAGTTAGTTTTACTGTGGACGAAGCGTAACCCAATCCGAGAAAAATAATGTACCATTTTAAGAATTTATTAATAACATAAATGGCAAACTATGTAGACCATTCAATATTAGGGGGCTTTGAACTCCTGACACACAACGGTTTTGACTAAATTTTTGAGGATGGGACAAATTTGCTTAGATCTTAGATTACAATTTTACTTTACGCAAAAAAAACGTCAGATAAATTCTGTGTATATTAAAAACATCAGAGCGATCAAATAAAGTAATGAAATTTATGCCGTTTTCAGTGAAAGCGCTCCGAAAAATTCACTTTAAAATGGAAATTTATATTCTTCAAAATGAATATTTTTAACTTTCCAATTTGGAGTGGCGTTTGCTCATATCTCTACACTTCTAAGGCTTTCATCATAATATGCAAATCGTGTACACACGGGGTGTGTAAATACAGCCCCTTGCTACAACGTAAATAACAGTGTTTATTCAGGCTGATTGTAGACTGGAACATGTATCTTATCTTACATATGATTTTCCACCTCTGGATGTTGCTAAAGATATTAGAAATATAGACGGTGAGTATAACCAACAAATTTACTATTCCAGACGACTCCATAAATATTCACATACATGGTGATGAACAACCAATAATGAACCATGTACCCCCCCCCCGCGCCCTAGAGTGCCGTAACTAACGAAATAAGACGGAGTAGATATGATACCTATTACAAATACAATTCGATTCCGAATATTATATATAAAGAAATAAGACAGTGGTGTATACAAAATTTCGATTGTTTGATTTCATTAAAAATTAAGTGCATAAGGAGTCCACTGTAAAGAAACGAATCAGAAAGACGAAATATCACACTTTGTAATTAAAGTCTCCATTTGTAACACAATATTTTATAGTGATTAGCACTAAAAAACGGAGATGTAAAAGTTGTCCGTAATTATTATATATAATTAAGGATTGAATCTTTTGAAAAAACTGAAATCTTGTAAGTCAATACGTAATATTAATTCCCCATTAAATTAATTTGTTCAAAATCTTTATTTATGCTGGAGTTATGGATTTCCAGTCATCAGGTTATACATCTCCCGTAAATTATTTAGCATGTCAAGGGAATTGATTCAAATTTATCTGTTCTGATATAATGTGGGAGTAGGAATATGAAAAAATAATCTAAATAATTCTGTCAATTTTTATTTTATACGATATTGTTATATAATTAAAATATTTGAACCAATATAAACAGAACAAATTAACCAGAAACCCCGATTTAATGGCTTAAAGAAAAACTCGTATATAAAATAGCATTAGATAAGGCATAATAATTATAATGAACTTTACATTTTGTCGATGCAAATTGAATATATTAAAAACGAAATAGATGTATAATAGCGAAAATATGCTCATCATCATCGACACATAACCATGGCCTATCCGCGTACCTTCTATGATAGAGCAAATGGATTCCGCGACATAACTGCCACTCGCATGCCAATGGCTGATCGGGCCGCTGCCATCTCTCGTGCATCCTCCTCCTAAGTCAAATCCACGGTCCCGCTAGCGATTATTACGCTGAGATACTGGCCTGGCGAATTGTCAACAGTAGGACTTTTCAGGACGCCGAGAATTACGCTGATGACTTGTAAAATAAGAGCAAGCATGGTTAAAGGCTCATCGGGAGGGCATTCCGCGAACAAACCCTCAAGCACGGGGGGGGCGGGGGGGGGTAGGTCCCTAGAACTATTAAATCATTGTCACCCAAATCTTAGACAACTTATTATTTACAGAGTAAAGTAACATTCTATTTTCGCACAAAATAAAAAAGAGACAAGACAGGACTCTGTAAAAGGCTTATTGCTTTCAACTTAAATTTGTCGTTTAATTTGAATGCATGAGCAGTTCAGGTGTTTACAATTTTTTTTTTTTTGTGTAGTAGAGAGAAGTGGTAAAAAATATATATATATGAGATGATAAAAAGAACAAGCTTGTGACTGCTAAGAACGAAGGAATTAAGTGTATTGCTGGCCTTAAGTAAAAGGGTACGTTTCTGCTTCTGTAATTTATCGGTTTAGGTATTTGTTTAACAAGTGATACGCGGGCACATCTCGGGTACACGGGGTGGATGACGGGGGTGTGCGGGTTGAAAAAAAAAAAAAAAAAACAGGGATATAGTACGTGATGTAGAGAGGGGGCTAAAGAACCACATTTACTGCAGCTGTATATAGCGTCATATTATAATTATGTTTTCTGGCGATCTGGTCAATATCATTTTTCTTTAAATAAACCTTAATTAGACAGAAAACGCGTTTATGTATTAGTAATTCTTCAAAAGGAAAGTGAAATAAGGTAAATAAAGTACATTATTAACAATTATTTTTAAAGAGAATAATATTTAAACGGATAATAAATATATAAATCAAATAACTAAATATTATTGATAATCTCAAACAGAGACAGAGAAGCACTGGAAACGAATGTGGTTATCTATGCGTTTACAGGCTTATGACCTGTCATTATTGGCTGGGTTAAGTGGCCACTTGACGTAATTTACAACATTCCCCATTCCGCCTGTCATCATTGACATCTGACAACCTTTGTATGACAAATTTTTGAAACTTGTATAATATCTTAGAATGTAAAGCACTACCGATTGCGAGTTGAAAAAATATATAACATAAAATAAAGGCCATCTAATAAATGATTTATATTTTATTTTTATTGAGGACGGGCATTAATGTGAGTAAGGGCTGAATTTATTAAGGGTGCGTAGACGTGTGAAGGCAAGTCAGATGTCCAGGCAGAGGCTGCCAGGGTCAACTCCAAGCCGCTTCAAATGCAAGATCGATCGCTTCAAACATTGTCATACTGGTTTCCGATGTCTTGGCAGCGGGTTCACAAAGTTGTCTACCTCAATACTGGGGTCGAACTTGCAAAAAAACATATGTTTTGATTGTTCTATTATAAACTATCCAATGTTAATTAGATATTTTCAGGTACTCAAGAGGAATAATCCAGATAATTTTTTAGCTTTTAGATCAATGCTTCGAAAAAAAATAAAATTTAAAAAAAACGATTCTAATGATGTATAAACTATTGTTCTTACAGAGATAGTCCACCGCAAAAATTTGTCCGCCAAATGTGGGACTTTTGTTTTGGCTCTTCCTTCTACGGAAAAATTGGCAAAATCGATTTCTAGATACGACATAATAATATACATAAATACTCAAGAGAATCACTTGTACTGTTAGCGATGTATTTATAAAGCCAATAAATAATCTTCTTAAAATAAGTCCACCGTAATTTGTCGAAAATAATAATTTGCTCTTCCGAAAAATAATATCAGTTTCATAACTACGTAGCTACCGTCGGAGTAAAGAACAAAACTGAACTAATTTCATACCTAATAAACTCCAAACATAATTCGGTTTCCTTATCCTTATCCCGCACCTTATGGGTTGGCATAGGGGAACTGCATGTTGGTACACCACAGTTGCAGTGTAGTTTTTATATCATTTTATTTACACGAAGAAGATCAGTCTTTCGCTTCAGTACCAGTCCAAGGTATCAAGGTATCACATGTGAAATATTTTTATTTGAAAATCACATGCACATAAATATTCCACGTTGTACCCCTACGAAAATCGAACCCGTGAACTCATGCACGGTAGCCAAATGCGCAACCACTATAATACGAGGCGGATTACTATACCTACTTAACTTAATTTATATTCAAGGTGTTCAGTCGTTCGCCGAGCAAAAGTAAAAAATAAAAAACTCCTGAACCTCCAGTACCTAGAGTATAAGGAAAGGGTCTCTGGCGTTAATTTTAATTATTGCTGCGTAAAAAAAATTAAAATCAGCCTCTCCTTATTCCCAGTAGACTTGCCAGCTCACCGTAGTTCTAGAAAAAAGTAATCCTGTAAATTCCTTGTTTATTATTGTATTGGTATCCTTAATCCTCGGGGAAAACTTTCTATTTATCCTTTACTGAGATATTAAGTTACAGGTTGTCGGAATAAACCTCTCTATTTCAATAGAAATGAAGATTTTTGTAATTATTACATATTATTAGAATGGATTCAGAGGATGTATATCTGAAAACATAGAAGGCTCTTTATGCTTACTGATTAACGTAGGAGTCGATTCAAATTCAACTAGGTAAAATTGAAAAAAAAACAAATATACGTATTCATTGAGTGTCATCATAACTGTCGTTTTATTGTTGAAATCATTCGATTTTTCTTTTCTTTTTGTTTCTTTATAGAGGAACACAAAATTAAATTAAAACTACAAAATATGTATAAATAAAATGGTCATTTATTACCGTAACTTTTATATATAATACTAAATTCGGAAAAAAGGAATAATTTACCGTCAAAATTCTCAATTATAAATAACTAAGCAGATTTCGCAATCCATTAGGAAATAAACATTTTTACATGCATAAGATTGAAACTTTTTAAAAAGATATAATCAGCAAGACAAAGTTGGTGTGGAGCGTTCCATAAATCACTCAGAATTAAATTCGCGAATTTAAATAATTTAACAGAAAAAAACAGCTGATTGTTAGCTTTGCATACTAAACTAAGAAAATCTGTCTTCTGTTAGGGGACGCCATTTGTTTGTCTGGGATCGTATTACGGGTAAGATTTATGAGTAAACTTTGTTCATCAGAGAATAAGTGAAGTTTAAATTTATCTCTCGCTATCTAGATAGTTGCTCCTATAAGATAATAAAAAAACACAGATTCACAAAAAGGTACGAGCATAGGTATTGCAGAGCGACTACAGCGAAATACGTCGTAAAACTATAATAGGATTAGTAGAAAGAGGAGATCACTTCGCGTAGTTTAAGTAACATGTCCTGTTACCGTTATATTTTAAGTTAAATAATTGTAAAAAATCTAAAACGTCGAATGATACCAATAATGATGACATTTTGAATAGACGGATTTTGAATTTACAGAAGTAAATTCAATTTATTCTGTAATCTCTGTATTTTTAGTATTTACTAAAAATACCGGGTTGAACCCATTACGGCCTGGGATAAATAATAATTATTGAAGTCTCTGCGGCAGAGAAGCTCTAACCTAGGTCAAAAGCCCTGTATACTCATAATGAAATCCACAATATCGTTTCCAGAGGACACCCTTTGTCTTTCTGTTGAATTGTTCCAAAAGTAAATAGATCTAATTTATGGGTAAATTAACAAGTATGATTGATTTAGTGTGAATATATTGTTCATAATGAGTAAAGTGAGTAATAAACAGTGTATTTAGTTATTTTAAAAAAACCGTAATAGTACCCACATAGTAGAATGAATATATATTAAGTAACGAAATATATTTTGACTGCTTAAAGAATAAAAGTTTCTTAGGGCAAAAAATAAAGCTAATGCTATTGAATAATGAAGAAATTAATGAGTATCCATTAAGTCCGAAGAAAGGATTACATTAACACTCAATAAATAAAATAAACATGAGTCGCTAAAATATTATTTTGTGGCTGGGTCAAAAAAAAATTGGGTATAAAGTTAGAACCAAAAACGATGGGATATGACGCCGATATTATCACTAATGACGGCATGCCATGCCGGTATCAAATGCTTTAAGCCGCTAGAACTCACGATGCGGAGGTTCCGGGTTCGATTTCCTGGTAGAGAACATCAAAAAATCAAAATGAATTAACTCGAAAGGCCTGGTGTTTTGTGACGTTGTTCCCTCTGTAATTGGGCCTCGCATGGCCTGTTGAGGTGGTAAAAATATAAAAATAAAATTAATAAAATTAAAATATAATAGGATAAAAATATATAAAGAGAATAAAAATACTGTGTTTAATAAACTTATCAATAATTTTTGTAAAATAACTAAAGAATTATTTTAACTGGATAGACTCCAATAACAGTGAAGTCGTGAAGGATGCTGCAGGTTGTACCTGGCTTGGGCATGTACTACGATGCCTCGTGAGGAGCCTGCTAACACGAGCTGCCTCGTTTTTTACGCCATGGCATGAGAAGGGAAAGAAAGGTGGTAGAAAGGGAGGGAAGGAGGAAAAAGAAGGGGTGGGCTCCCGTGCCATCTTGCTAGAAATGTCGCACATGCTACGCACATAGTATGTGCGATAACGTGGTGAGAGAAAGAAGAAGAATAAATCAATTTTTCATTCGTAAATAGTTTCATTTTACTTATATTATATTGTTTATTTGCATGAAATAGTTAACAAACGAATACGACAATAAGCGCGCACAAGAATTAGTTTCTATGAAATGTATTGTTTTTAATTTCGCAAGAAGGAATAATATTGTAAAAAGATAACTAATTATGTTTCATGAAAAAATGAAACCAAACACAGACTAAAACGAAATAGGACGAAGGGTGATACAGAAATTGTGGTACTTTGATCATTATTTGGTACTTAGGCAAGTACTAAATAAAATCTAGTACACCTACTATTATTTAATTATTTTGCTAATTGCCCAAGAACAATCTGTTTATGGCGCATAGTACGATTATTTGTTTTTACATTATTTATACAGTATCTACTGAGTGAAGTGGCGTAGTTTCATGTGCAAGGTGGGGGGGGGGGTTTTTTGGGGGGGGGGGGGGGGGGGGGGGGGGGGGGGGGGGGGTGGGGGGTTTACGAAGCTCAGTCACATTCTTAATGTAAACTCAATCAGTAGCGTTAGCTAACTTTAGCTGAGAGAAGGATGGCAAACACTGAATTTAACTTACCCAAATTTGCTATTTTTAATTTGCGATAACATGCCAAACTTGGTTTATACCGCAAGTGCGTAGAATATCAGTTCGAGTTATAATAGTCGTTCATTACATTTGGAACGACAGTGTAGGTATTCTATTTTAGGAAATTTTTTATTAAAATATGTTATGTTTTGACGTAAACACTTTGTCCGCTTTCATAGTATTGGCTGTTGAGTGTCGATGAGCATATCTAATTATAGATTCGCAAAAAAAAAGGGATGTGGAGGAGGTAAAAAGAGCGAAAAAAAAGAAAAATAAAAGGAAGATCGAGTCCGCGAATGAGTCAATATGATATTCTTATCGTATTGACTTTGTTGTATCTTCCAGTAATTAAAAAGTTTACGAATGTGATACCTTGGTGTATCGGCTACAAAAACGTAAGGCTTATTCGATCATGCTTTCACGTTAAAATTATGGCAGCGGGAGGAGGGTAGGTGGGGATAAAGGTGTTTGTGGGGGGGGGGGGGGGGGGGGTGATATAATATTAGAAAGTAGTATGAAGGTATTTAGTTTAAGGGAGATTGAGCAATATGCGTGCGCAAGACAAGAATAAAGGTGCGAATAGGAGAAAAATAGGAGAATTGTCTTTGTCGGCAATACTGGAATGAAAGATGGCTGAGGAAGAAGAAGAAAAATGAAATTAAAAAATAATTAATTCAATAGCTGCAGCTAATAAAATGAATGAATGTGGAGGAAGCAAGAAGAAGTCTGGCAGGACAGAGTGGTTTTGTGCGTCTATCTTCTTTGTCCTACCCCTTTCGGGAAAATGGCTGGTTGGATTATGTGAAGTAGTTTTATTAGTTAGCTATACAGACGTATTAATCAGTGATAGACAGAAATTAATGGCGAGGACGTCAGAAGTAATAATATTTTTGTTAGGGGGGAGCAGTAGATAACTAGTTAACGTGCTAGTCAGAGTAGCTCTTGTATTGCTAACTTTGGGAGAAAAATCACAGAACTTAGCGACTGTCTTAATCGCTTATCTAAAGGGTCAGACATAATATATAATTAGGAAGTGAATTTTAACATGACAATTTGTGTTTTCTATTTATAGCCGTAACAAAAATATCATTGACCAAAACAAAGAGAAAATTAAGTAAAAGGAACATTTAACAAATGAACTATAAAGTCTCAATTAATTAAAGATGTTTATTAACCCTTTGATAGTTTAATATATTTTAATATTAAAAAAAAAATGATATTACTATATTTTTATCAAATTACTTATATTTTATTTAGCATTTACACAAAAAACGAGATGCTAAAGAAAAAATCAATAGTTTCAAAATATTTTTAACACAATCACTAAATGCATATAAATGCAGAAGAAGTAATAATAATTAATTTAATTAGCCTATTACTTTCCTACCAGACGAAGTTAACACAACGGAAAAATCCAGAAATGGGAAATATTTTAAAACTTCTTTATTTTTAAAAAAGGGCTATTCAATTCAAACAGATGACAAAGGAATAATCCTAAGAAAATGATTTAATCTACTTTTATTGTAACTGTTGTCATACTGTGCAATGTTTAAGGAATGTAGTTTGCATTTTAGTCCTGAAGGAGACTTGAGCGCCACCCACCCCCCCTCCCCCAACTCGCGGGCCCCGGAAACGACGAGAATAAGAAATACAAGTTTTGTGTCATGTTAATTTTCTTTCCAGAACTGATATACAGTGGAGTAATCGAAATATATAAACGCACTTTAAATAAAAAGTATTTTTAAATTTATTTTATTTATCGTATTTATATACTGTATTGCATTTTTAATGTAATTGTTGCATCATCAAATATTATTATTATTATTTTTTATTCTTTAATTACTTATCCTATTGTTAATCTGAATATTATTGTGTTTGATCTTGTTAATTATTGTTCTTATTATTGTAAATAAGTACCGAGTACCGTTTATATGAAATAAATAAATAAAAAAATATTAAAAAATATTTATTTATAACGTGAAATGGGCAAATGAATCATATTTAATATTCTGTGTAAATATTTCAGTATTTTAAGGCTTTGAAAAAAGGTAAAAAATCAGTAAATTAAATATATTGATAAAAACGCTGTTTCTAGGTAAAAAAGCTCATAATTTTATTATTAGTTTCGCCGATTTGATAAAAACGCTGTTTCTATGTAAAAAAGGACGATATAAATTTTTAATTGAGTGATCTAGCTCCAGTTCTATTTTAGTCCAGATCTCGCTTATTTATATTTAGTAAGCTCCGTTTTTTCTTATCTTAATGTCTACTTCTATTTATTTATTTTGAATGTCTTAATGTCTACTTCTATTATTTTTTTTTTATACGCAAAGAATGCCTACATGCTTCTAAAAATTAGTAGGCACCTTGTGTAAAAAATGAGGATTTGAACCTGCTTTGGGATACATGAGAACTGGAAGCAGATCGTTTAGTTTGTTAGCAATTTGTCAAGTCCATAGGAGCGGTTATGGTATTTTTTCAATTGCTAAATCATATAAGTAAAACCCTCTATTTTAGATAATTGAGTTTTTATTTTAAAACTAGTAGTTTCGGATGCATTGCCCTATGCACCATTAGATACGGATAGGGGAAAGTAGTAGTAGTAGTGATTTCGGACAGTAAGGACCTGTTCATACTCAAACACACACGTATACATATGGAAACTCTGAGCTAATGTAGGATCAATGAAGGAATATAATTGAAGATACATATTGGCGCAGAATAGTGTCAAATGTTTTAAATAACCCTGTATTCATGTTGACAAGTCTGCCGTAAGTGGGGAATATTTATAGTGAGAAAAATCTAGAGCTTTAGTAAAATTTCACCTCCTTTATTCTGAAGCATCTCTCCAGAAGATGTCTGCGCTCCGCCTGTCTTTAATTATCGCAAAATGTCTATTGTACACAATAAGTCTGGGCCGTACTAATTACAAAAAGTATTTGCGGAGGTAACTGATATTTTTATGCAGGTCCGTGAAACCATTGTTGGGTTATGAGCTTTGACAATACCGTCGGTTGTTAGACAATCGAAATTAGCTAAATGAGAAAATATGTTGAGAGGTAGAAATCTCGAAATAAAAATACTATTATACATTCGAAAATGTTTAAATGATCAAACATAAACATGACAAATGTTTTTCTAAAGATGGATTTTTGAATTCAAAAGGTTTGTTTGTTTGTCCATTGTTTTTTAAATAATTATTACTTATACTCCTCGGTAAACCGTAAAATGCTTAGTAGGTACTTAAATACAAAATTAATAACAAACATTGTGGGCGTCAAATAGAAATGAAAATAGCCGAATAATACTGATATTTTAATGGGACAGTTATAAATACATAATCTACTGAAAATACTGCCACACAAATGTAAATTTGTCCAGGCAGTCATACATAAATTAAATTTGGAATAAATAACAAACAGCGAAATTTCATTTTCAAGCTTTGTGTTTGCGTGTCACAGAGCGATACATCCCTCCTCTCGCTAATACCTCTGACGAAATCGAATATTGTCAACGGCTAGAAATATAACTTAATCAACACTAACTTACAGTAAAACAAAATTACTCCGTTTTGCCAAGTAGATTCAAAAGCATACCATAAAAAATAAAAGATTGCCAGAACGTGTTACCCGAGATAATCTTTACGAATTAAACCTACGATCAATCATAAATCATGAATAAAATGCGGCAAAATTATAATGCTTTGGTTTTTTTAAGCGTCATAATTTATACAGGAATTTAAAAAAATAATTCAATGCGTTGTAGGTGTTTGGTTTCTAATTAGCTGAAATGATTTATATCAGTGTCACGTAGTAAGATATCACAAATCGGAAAACATGATAGGCCTTATTAAAGTAAAAAGGGTGTAGGAAGATCTAATTTAACGTAAATGGGTGTCGCCTTGAGGCTGTCATTTTCAATGATACGAAATTTTTCTATCCTTTCGGAGTTTGTGCATTTTTTAATCCTTGTTTTTGGCCCTAAGTAAACATTTTAAAATAAATTTTGAGGAAATATAAAATTATTATTATCATATCATATCTGCTCTACCTCACATATTTTAATTAGAAAATACTATTTTGTTTGAAAATGGAAATTAAAATGGTGGGGATTCGATCTAATAATCCAGACTTAAAACCCGCACCGTTACCACAAAAACGTCAGCCCTAGTATAAACTAAGGCAAACAGTTTACACTCACGATGTGTTAGCAAGTTTTCTGTTAAGCTTCAGACACTTTCGAACTGTTTTCAGACATACCAGTTTTCTCAAGACATTCACTAAATTAACATGTTAATCACACCGAAAATTTATTATTTGAAAAATAAGTAGGTATAAAGTTAATAATAATATAATATAATAATGTCTTTCAATAACAAATAATTAAATTAAAAAAATGGATAAAAAAATTCTGATGTTTCATTACCATGATCTCTTTTTTAAAATTGTGAAAAAAAAGTAATATCCTTTAAATAAGAGCACGCCTTTACTTTAAGGTAGGTACTTCAAAACATATCCAATCAAAGAAAATCAATATTAGATTTACGAAGAGTTCTTTATTAAGCTCTCAAAGGTTTTTCGAAACATAAAACGTAACTAAAATAATTTCCCGGCCGAAAGTACCCCTAAAAGTGGCATATCTTCGAACACCTCCCAGTAGTAAATAACGGCGATAAGTGTCAGGACCCAAAGGCCTTTTACACCTCCGCGAATTTGCCCTTACACCTTCCCGAATATGCCCTCCACCCGAGAATATGCCCTTTCCTGATTGGTTGAAGTTCAGTACCCAACCGGCCATCAATCACCGCCAACGGAAGGTTGTCATTAGTAAATAATAACGGTGTAGGTTGGTGAAATTCTACCGAATGGGTTTATGATTTCGTCAATTTTTTCAACCGATGATGAATTATTCCAACTCTGTCATTTTGATAAAACATTTAAGTAGAAGAAAGTTGTGTTTGTACCCTGTCACCAATATCCCTGATCCCTCTTTCCCGTTCATTGTTTTATACACAAGGAAAGGGACATAAATATTATTCGTTTGACAGTGGCGGAGTTTATGTAGTGGACATTAAGATTTTATCAAGTTAATGTGTTCTAGTAACATTTGTAATTTTTCATGTTGAGGTTTTTCGTTGGTTTTCGTGAGTGCTTTACCTTTATCTTCTTGTGTAAATGGTATTAAATTGTGAATTATTACTGCTGAGATCCAAATAACCAAGTCCTGGCAAAAATAATAGAGAGTTAATAAAGTTTGCCAAATAGCAGAACTCATGGAAAAACTAGATAACGTAAAAACCTTCTGGGAATTCGAACTTGTGGTAAGAATAATTATATTTTCAACTTGCTACAATGTGGTTTTTATTAAAGGTGAGACTTAAAGGTCATTGGGCAAATGAAGTCCGGGTTGTGAGTAGTTGCTGACAGAAATCAAACTAATTTTAAATTGAGGAGTAATATCCCACCTATCATTGAAAAAGTTTTTTTCTAATCCATCGATCCCCCATTGAGGAAAAAAACATTAAATAAACTATAGTATCGATGGCAATGAAGAGCGTTCGTAAAAGTGTTAGTTGCACAATTCGTGAAAAACATTTTTTTGCAATATAAATTTGATTATAAAATAATCTAAGAATCCAACATAAAAACAAAATCGTAGCCATACGAAAATGCATAATATATAATAAATTTATGATGTAGAAAAGAAGTATAAGTATGTATTGCAAGGAAGAGGAGGAATCAATAAAAAAATTACTTGTCATTGAAGTGGTTTTTTTTTTAAGAATGCGCAATTCATTAAATTATTATTCACATTTTAAAGATTTGAAATAGAAATAAATATAAATTTGTGTAAAACCACTCACCGACTTTTCTGTCTACCGGTTTCGAGACGTAACCGTCTCTTCGTCAGGACAACAAAACTTCACCAACATGCAAATACTACTACACACCTTCACCATAGTAGATTTCCAAAAATCTAAAATCGATATTTACATGTTGGTGTAGTGTTATTGCCCTGACGAAGAGAGTGAGTGGTTTTATACAAATTTTTATTAACATAATATTAAAATGTTGGATCATTAATGCTTTGCATATAATAATATTTGAAATAGACTTTAATTTTCAAGTAGTTCAGAAATAATGTTATTTATAATAACTGTTCGTGATTTTGGCGTTTTAAGAAAAGGTCTTTGATTTTTATAAAAATACTTTCCCAAAATTAAAAACATTCCTTTAGGTCTCCAAAAATTATGTCAAGGAAATCAATCTTGCCACCCCTTTTCAATTCGTCCTATTTAGTTTTGGTACCCCGATATTTAGGGGTTAGTGAAGAGATAAAGGTCAGGTACCTACCCCTAGACTAAATAGGAAACGGAAAAACTGAGGAAAAGGATGCGACAAGAAAATATAACCAACAAACTTGCTGATGGGAAATAGATGGAGTATTTTTAGAGTGTTTATTCTTTTTAAATATAAAATTTGATTTTTTTTTCAAAAATTAATTATTGTTGCTTGTTGGTTTGTGGTGATACCTATTAAGAATTTTTAAGGAATACTTATTTTGTTAGTGTATTCCTTGCTGCTAAGAAATTTGATTCCGAGGAATAAATTTAAATGCAATTAACTGTCGGATTATTGCCTTATTGACTATTCGTATGGTATGACCATATTTATACTACAGATAACTCCCGAGAGCTACAAACCCACATGCTAATTTTAATCAGTCTATTATTACTAAAATTTCATGAAGTATAAAGTTACGTGTCTTCTTTCTAGCTTTTGCTTTAATTTTATTTTTCAAAATTCGCAATTCAATTATTTTTTTACTCACACATGAGGAAACATTTTCGCACGAAACAGATATAATTACAGCGTGTGACAAAGCTATAAACCACTTTGGGAATCCTCTCCTCTCTACTCGCTGTCCCGTGACTAAAGCCTCGACGGCGAAATTCATACGATACCCTCTCCAAAGTTGCGTTCGTAAATCTTTTTCGCTCTTTACGCCCGAGTCAGGGGCCTTCAACCAAAGGAGAATTCACAGAAAAAAAATCATCAATCACCCAGCAGTGACTTCTGTAAGGTTTAGGGTATAGAAGAATCTTTCAACTTCTCTTGTCGTCACGTCTAAAAGAAACGAAAACGAATATCGTGTAGTGAAAAATATATCACAAAGCATTCAAATGATATAAATCGGTACCACGTGTAATTTGACTATTTCTGTATAGTATCGCTTTCACAATGATCTTATCATTATTCATTGCTTCAAAGGGTATGAAAGACGAGCTGAATCAATTTTGAATCGATCTATTTGATTAAATTATTTGTATTGTTGCGGGTATTTTTATCTATTTTTGTTAAATTAGTTTATATTTTAAGGAATTCTTCAATTAAGCAATTCGTTAAATATGTTAAATAATTCATTCACACCTCACTCGCTTCGTTTGCTTTGTGGTGTATTAGTTAGCGCGCTGGGCCAAGCATGATGTCGCAGGTTCGATTCCCAACGGGATCAAATATGCGTAAAAATGTAGTTTCAATGTTTTTTTTATATAATACCTTAAAATGGCGCTGAAACATGTGACTGATATAATTGTCTTTATGTAACTAATTAATTTTGAATACGAACCAATCTAAACTCAGTGTACGTTCTTAGGTGTCCAGGATGTTTTATTCTGGGATTTTGACGGTAGGTACTCTGTTATTAAAATAGTTAATAGTGAAAAAATCTAAAATACGAGTCCAATCAAATGATCTCCTCTATTTGCCACGTTTGTTCCTTGCTTCATGGAGAACCATCACGCCATTTCTCCGAAGGGGTAGGCAGAGAGGATAGAACGCAACACCACTCTGTCCTGGCACACTTCCTTTGCTTCCTCCACATTCATGCATCTTCTCATGCACGCACGTCGATTATTCCGACTTTTCACATGACCTCTATCAAGTATTTGTTGTACTTGATCATGCGAGTGTGTCTGGTTGTAGAAGTCGAGGAAGGCCGAAAAAGACGTGGCATGATCAAGTACAACAGGTTGTGGCAAAATAGTATAGAAATAAAATACAGTAAAGTAAAGTGCGAGTAAATAGTTAGTAAATCTGAAGTAAATGCAACGCAGTACAAAGTTCTAAGGTTAGCTACACCTCTCGTGCTCGTGCGCAGTGGAACCCCTTTCTAGCTGGACTTATTTGATATTCCTGGAAACCCCGAAACATGCCTTGAATTTGAAATTTAGCGCTTTCAGCGGAACCCGTGCTGAAAGCTTGTTTGTGTTTTTTTATTTGAAGAATGGCGTCTTATGGAACTTTGAACGCTTTCGAATTTGAAATATCGTAAAGCGTTGGGGTAGTCAAACATCGCCGACTACCAAATATTCAAATAAATAGTTTCGCTGAAGAATAGTTTGGAGGAACTATTTGACGTGTTTTGTCTTCTAATATATTTTACGAGATTTGGTCTGCAATAATAAATTGAATTCACTTTTATTTTTTTTTTTTAAAACATTTTCTTATTAATGATTAATAAACAGTGCACTTGGTGCACCGATGCAGTGCCCTATGTTCCATTGGGTGCGGATAAGGGAAAGTAGTAGTAGTAGTTTTTGTGAAAAAATACAGGAAAATAATATTCAAATTTATTAGTTCATAATTGTTATTACCTGATATATAGTTTTTTTTCTGTTTTTTGTACCATGAGTGTATTATATTAGGGAAACACCTAAATTCTTCAAACTTCTTCTAAATTCTTCAAAAAACTGTTTATGTTGTTTTTATATTGAATTTCTTTACAAAACAGGTACTTAAAAAACGATCAAATACTACAATACTTTTCTTGGTGTCTTGGTTTTGTATACATAAAAAAAAAGTATAAAAAACCATTTGAGATTAACGTGGTCCGTGTAAATGTTTTAAAAAGTGAATTCCGTTAAGTTATAACAACCCTTTAAAGGTATTTTATAGCTCATTATTTGTAGAACATTGAGGTTTAATGAATCCTAATGGTAAATATATTTTGGCAAAGTTTTCCCTTCCACTGCTTGACTTCGCCGCCATATTAGCTTTGATTTTAACTCTCTAAGTGCCTATTTGCTTCATCAAATTTATTACCATAATTTGGCTGCAGGCCATTTTTATAACAAACTCCACATGTGGAAACTTTCGGTTTAAGGCAATATTATTCCTTTATCATGTTTCCGGTAAATCTGATTACTTTCTTTTTGTCCGCCTCGTAGCATAGTGGTAGCACATTTGGCTACCGTGCAATAGGTTGCGGTTTCTATTCTCATAGGGGGTCAACATGAAATATTGATTTACATGTGATTTTGATATAAATATTTAATGTGTGATACCTTGGACTGGTACTAAAGCGTATGACTGATCTTACCTTCTTGTAATAAAATGATCAATATACACTGCACTTGGTGTACCGATGTAGTGCCCTATGCGCCGGTTGGGTGCGGATAAAGGGAAGTAGTAGTAGTGGTAGTATTATTTGTTTTAACTTCAAACAAGTTTAGTCTGCTAAAAATTTAAAGTACAAATGATTTGTCATTAAATTGAAATTATGAATCCACGAAAATAGGCAAGCATAGTGGCAGCTCTCGGGAGGAATATGTAGTATATGGCCCGGCTAGCCGAAACGCCTTGGCCAGTAGGTATCAAAGGGTTGCGGCGTCCGTTGCCTCATCTCCGTGTTCCGTATTGAGTCAAACCACCGTACACATAATATTCTTCGAGACATTTATTCTCCAAACTCAGAAGTATGCTGTTTAGGTGCCATGATTCGCAGCTATAGAGAAGAACAGATGGAATGCAGGCGTTAAAAATTTGTAATTTGGTTTTAACCGAGTAAATATCCGATCTCGAGACTGCTGTTGAATGCGGCGCCCGCTGCTCCACCAGTTCTTTCTGAAATTTGCTGTTTTCTGTCATGTACGCTCCCTTGGAGGCAGTTTGTGGAATCCATATGCTCCACATAGGGAGCGCATATGGTTTGATGATGATGATGATAAGTCAATATTTAAATATTAATAATAAATTATTGTTCAGATTTTCCTAAAAAATAGAAAAAGGTTTTAAAAACATTAGAATGATATACACAAAATTAATATGAGGACAAACGAGAGAAAAATAAGTAAAATGTGACGTAAGGCCTGTGCGACGCAATAATGGGTGTATTTTGTAACGTTATTAAATATTATGTATGTATGCACATGTGTATATTGCAGTTAGTTACAAAGTAATATTTTATTATAAAAATACCAAGCTATTTTCTACTAAAACACCTAGAATTCAAATGGATTTCCTCGCTTTCAACACATTATATAAATTATTACCTTCTAGCTGCAGTAATTTCACTAGTTACCTAACACGATTTATGTTCTCACATTAGCATACAATAAAAACCACAAATGAAGAAATCCGAGCTTTACTGGGGCAAGCTTTAAATTCCTGTAAACAGTAGAACAAGACCTCTGTAATAAATTTTCGTCCCTAAATGCATTGCGAGATGCAGTAGAAATGTGTTTGGAAAGTATAAAAATGCACATTACCTCGTATAGGTGAACGAATCGCATATATTTACAAGTAAATGCTAACTGGTCTGTGCTGTTCTTTTTTTGTGTGTTTTGCGCTGCATTTTTTGTGCTAGCACGAAACAGTTTTTTGCTGACGCTGGGAAAAGCGTGCGACTGTAGAATTCTCAATTGAGTGGGATGTTCCCTAAACATGATGCGCTTTCAAACGCTCGATATTCATTTTTTCACTGAGGGAATTTAACTTGCTGATTCCTTTCGTCGATGTAAATATATTCAATGATATTTATATTTTCCGCGAGATGGAATGTGTATTTTTAAAATTGGGATTGAATTCAAAAATCATTCTGTTTGAAAAAATGAACAAATTTACATTTAATTTATTATTATGACAAATTTTTAAAATGGGTAATTACGTATTTATTCGATTGAAGGTGTGGTAACAATTAACAAGAGATATGAGGAATAATTGTATAAATCTTGAGGGGGTGATCTCTTATTCTTTAACGTAGTTTGTACAATTTATGCTGAAAATAAACGTAGGTACCTAGATAAGTAAAGTGCTTTTTTACTTATACGAGTATTATAATGAAAATTTGTTTTATCGCTGGTTTGATTTTCTTGTCATAAAAAAAATGTTATACTCATCATCATCATACAATACCCGCTCCCAATGTAAAGCAAACTATATTTACAAAGTCACTTTATTATTTAATAATTATGAAATAAGTAAATAAGCAGTTAGTATATAACGAGTAAAATAAGACAATTTTTTAAAAATAAATATAATAAATAATCGTGATTTGTTAAGAGCTTAGATAATTTAAACATGAAGTGAAATGAAACGTAAAATGTATTAATAAGCGATTTATGTTAATGCTAAATTACTTGTTCAATGATTAGATTTGGGGTTTAATTATACGCCCACCCTGAAATGTGCGGTTATTTAAATAATGTGAACGAATTATTTCGGGACAAAATGACGAAATATGCAATGGTCATTAAATTTGTCCAAAATCGGAATCATATTGGCAAAATTAATGAATTTATGACACTAAAGTATAACACGCAGTTCACTTATTATAAGTAGGTACGAGCGTGTTCAATTTAAACTTAATACGATTGAAAATTTTCACTTAATTGGACCAAAATGCAAAATGCGTTGGATAATGTATTAAGCAGCTGTGTATATGTAGTGTGGTACCTACCTTTTGGATATTATTAAGCTGTGTAAAGTGTGATACCTACCTTTAATATATTAAGCAGCTGTGTATAGTGAGGTACCTACCTATATGATATGTTAATATGTGTACAGCTATTAACTTTTACCTTATTTTTTAAATTTTATTCTAGGATACCTGTTTATAAACTATGATATACTTAAATGTAGGTAAGTACAAAAAAATTGTCGGTACCTACTTATTTCATAACATGAATACAACCTCCGATAGTTTTTAATTACTTTGTATTTCTGATACAGAAATAAATAAATAGACCGCACTAATTGTGCTGCTTCTAATACAATTTATTTGGATGCATTGTGTTTGTAGTTACATTATATCTACAACGGACAATCGGTGTATACTGCAAAAGTTGATAAAAAAATATCAATGTGTTAAAGTAAATATTTACTTACATGTGAATTTATTAATCAATATATCATGTGTTATACCTTGGACTGGTTCTGGAGCGTAAGGCTGATCATCTTACCTTTATGTACTAACATGAACAAGAATCACTACACTTGGTGTACCAATGCAGTACCCTATGCACCACTGTGTGCGGATAAGGGAAAGTAGTAGCAGTAGAAATGTATTAATATTTCATTTTATAACAATAATTGCATTTTCAGTTACACGGGTTACTTGGATTTGTCGGACCAACAAAAAGTAATACAATTTTCATTACATCAAATTGAAAAAGCCAATTTATAGCGAGCGTTACCGCATACAAAACGTTTTCAGTTTTTTAGTCACTCATTTTATCAAAAGATTTCCCTTCGGGATCCACTGAAAGTGGTGGCATTCATTAAAACCTGAATTCACCACTTTAGAAATTAATATTGGCTCCTTGAAGATCTGGCTTGGAGAAAGAGCTGTTTTGTATTGAATCAATTAGTATTTCTAAATTCTTTCTTCTTTTTTCTTCTTTTTTTCTTTTTCTTTATGGTTAAATATTATTTCTTAGACTAATTTATTTTTACTTTACTTTGCACTCTAAAAAGCTATAATTTTATTTTTATTTTTTTGTTGCACCCGATGACAAATTGTAAAAATACAGTTTATCGGGACAAGATTGATGTATTAATTTTAATTTTAAGTTTTTCAAGTTTGTAAAATTGTTTTTATTAAAAAAAAATAAATAAATAAATAATTAAAATCATTTTGATGAAAAATCAATTAGGACCATGTTTGATTTTTTACTTGTGGTTTGGTTGGATTAAAATCGTTTAAGCATTTAATCAATGATCGATTGTTAAATCTATACAGGATTCTGTTTGATTTTTGTAAAAAAAAAACCGCTGTTATGTAATAAATATATCGCGCATCATTAAATCGTCGACACAACGCATTCTGATCGCGATTATCTAATCGTTAATAATGATGCCATTTTCATTCAAATCATTTTCCAATCCGTCGGCAGTTTGCGTCAGAGCTGCGGGTAGACTTGACTGTGTGGCAGTTTGTGAAATCCATATGCTCCACATAGGAAATGGATATAGTATGATGATGGTAATAATGATGATGATATGAATCTTCTTGTATGATTTTGTATCAGTAACACCCCTTAGGGGATGGTTAATATTTCATAGTAGAGAAAGACTTTCCTACACTTACCAGATCAAACGCATGATATTCCCAATCCTATATAACCTAGTTCTAACTTAGGAAGCGTGTAATATTTAGTAGAAACTATTCTATCTATTCTATCGTATATATATTTTTTTTTAAATTTTTTTTTTAGTAAAAAAGAAATCTATGCAATCTTATGATATTTGCACATATTTCAATTTGAAAATACTATTTTCAATAAAGCCTATGCGGCTTGTGCTTGAAAATAGAAATCGAGTCGTGTCGAAGTGGGGATTCGAACCGACGATCTCTGGACTCAGAGACCGCGACGCTACCCACTGGGCCACCACCTGTTCATATAGGTGAACCTTATATACAATTTAAAATGTAATTGGTAGTGTTTTTGTTATTTCCAATTAGGGACCTACCTATTTGTATTTGGCAAAGTATGAAAACGAAATAAACAATCTATAACTTGCGTCATTTTTTGTTTAAATCTGTTTGTTTTGTGAAAAGTTCTAATAGCTTACAGAAGAGCTTACTCTGAAACGATCAAACAAAGGGTTTAGTAGAAATATGTAGAGAACAGATTAGTGACCAGTTACAGATTTACCACTAGTTTAGGAAATTTGTATTTACACTTTGGCAATTTGTTGTCCCTTGGGGGATTAAATCGATGAAACTGCTCTAGGTTATTTAGAGGCTAAGTCAACAAAGGGTTTAAATGTTTATTCGAAAAGGGTTGAATGTTAAAAGGAATGTTTTCCAACAAATATTGTTTTCGATTCAAAGGTCAGTGTACTCACAAACTTAAACACACGACCCTGCTACAGGATTAATGTATTAATAAAGATGAGGATAAGGGTGAGATTATGAGGATTTCTGTTTGGATAATACTACGACATCGTACAAATGACTTCTTAGTCCCATTCTGTTTTTCCTTTTGAGAGAAAAATTATTATCATTGTTGCTACAGTAGAACTAGATGTAAATCGACTAGTAAATTATTATCATTGTTGCTACAGTAGAACTAGATGTAATCCGACTAGTAAAATTATTATTATATAGTTGCTACAGTAGAACTAGATGTAATCCGACTAGTAAAATTATTATCATAGTTGCTACAGTAGAACTAGATGTAATCCGACTAGTAAAATTATTTTCATAGTTGCTACAGTAGAACTAGATGTAATCCGACTAGTAAAATTATTTTCATAGTTGCTACAGTAAAACTAGATGTAATCCGACTAGTAAAAATATTATCATAGTTGCTACAGTAGAACTAGATGTAATCCGACTAGTAAAATTATTATCATAGTTGCTACAGTAGAACTAGATGTAATCCGACTAGTAAAAATTATTATCATAGTTGCTACAGTAGAACTAGATGTAATCCGACTAGTAAAATTATTATCATAGTTGCTACAGTAGAACTAGATGTAATCCGACTAGTAAAATTATTATCATAGTTGCTACAGTAGAACTAGATGTAATCCGACTAGTAAATTATTTTCATAGTTGCTACAGTAGAACTAGATGTAATCCGACTAGTAAAATTATTATCATAGTTGCTACAGTAGAAAAATTATTATTCTTCTATTTTTTTGTGATATTTAGTAGCTGATATTTAGTAGATATTTGGTATCAAGATTTTCAGATCAATGAAAACAAGGAAACATAAGATTTTGGTGGCAAAAAACCTTCATATTTTATTAATGGTATCTTTGACAGGGTTTTTTGAGAAGGGTCTGTGTCATTTTTTGTTTCAAATTCTAAGCAATGCTTCACAAATTACTAAGTGGAAAACAAAGATATGACGTGAATGCACAGTTATATATATATTATATCTTTGATCGAGACGTATAAGCGTGCAGAATTTAAATAATGTAAGTATTCCGGGTAAAAAAACTTTCTTAAATTCCTATGTATTATGTTAAAACTGTACTTGTTGGGATAAACTGGCATACAAAATTGGGGAGAGCATATTCGTTGCCTCAAATTATGTAAATTATATCATAAATTGCGGAGGCCTAAATCGTTGTGCAAAATCCACGAAATACGTGATTTCAAGTTTGCTCAGATCGGTGACGAAATCCCGGATAAACTTTGCTCTCCCAAACTTTGGAAACGAGACGGAAATATATTATATTATACAGTATAAGTATTACTGGCAACAGATCGGGTGTTTAGTATGGCTTAGCGCGAGTTCACAGCGCTAATGAATAAAGTAATCTCTTGTCGTTCAAACTGTTATGTTATTACATTCTATGTTGAGACGACTCGATGGTATACCTATTACCATTAGTACCTACCGTTGTACTGAGAATACCTGAAATGCTTGGGGCTGTTCTGCTTTGCTTTAAACTTGAGCGGAATCACTTATTTGTATTGTTTCTCGCTTTCTCTACTTTACAAAGCGAAAGGTTATCATAATACCAGACAAAAATTATTACTTTAAATACGTAATTTACTTTTTTGGTCTTTGTAATATGTGTTATGAACTAGTGCCTTGGCCAAAAAAATACATTATTGTTGTATTAAAAAGAAAAGAAAATAAAACAATTGAGCAAGTTAGGTTTCTCGAAGTTGACTGTTCGTTTACCAAGATCTCCAGAATGAGAAAAAAGGTCAAATAACTTGAGGGTTTGGAATTCGAAACTCCCTAAGATTTCGAGTATTTGCGAATTCCAGGATGTTGTTAGGTGGAGAAAGATGACCATCTCCGTTGAGAGATATGGGACGATAGTAAATTAGCAAAATCCGTGATGCAATCTCTGCCCACTGGTCGCCGATTTCCTGGACGACCTGCAAAATCATTCCCAAGACGGCAGCATCGAATGACACTAATACTGATCCTTTAGGTCGTACATTTAGAAGAAGAAGAGGAACATTGATTTTCTGAACTATGGGAAGTGAACTTGACTTTGGAAGGCTTATGGAAACTGGCAGTCAAATTTGCTTAGCTAGGATGTGTTTGCGGAATCATATATTTGGGATAAATATTGAATCAGCACGCCAAACGGGGTATCTCTTTCTCCCACTTTTTGCAAACTCGGAGTAAAAAATAAAAAAAGTAGGGAGGGTTTTTTTAAATTTTTTTTTAAAAAAAAAAAAGGATTTCCCAAAAGAGGGGGTTTTTTTTATTCCCATTTGGGGTCCTTTTTCCAAAAA
>JAGVSP010002867.1:0-81853 GCA_022494985.1 Micrasema minimum
ATTCATATGAGTGAGAAATGGTAGTGATCTCAGCTAGACTGTTTAAATAATTCATTTTAGTATCGGCTTGGATACATATGGGTATAACTACTGGTATCGTTACAAAAATATAGATGTCGCTAGTATGTAGTTATCCTAGTATATTATTTTCGTGAACACGACAGAGCTTTATCATTTTGACTTCGTAATAAATGTAATAAAAAAAACACTTTGTTAATTTGTTGAAAATAATAAGGTTTTTATCTATATCTACAATAGGTATCAACGGTATTTAAAAAAAAAAAAATAAAAAATAAAAAATTGCGCGTTAGCTATTTCGACAATAGATGGGACTAACAGTACCAATTTAGGTTCAGCGTTATTTAACCCCAAGGAAAAATTGGTACTAATAATAATAATATTTTACCCTATAACAGACAATGACAAGAGACATAATTATAGGCTGTAAAATGTTTTTTGAAATGTGGAAGAAGGTATACACGAAGAATTTTTTTTTCGAATTAATGTGATGATAAATAACGTAGGTACCTATGATGTGATAAAAAAAGACCCATGATGTTAATATTAGAGTGAATTTTTTACTTATTACTCATATATTTCGATTTTGGGGCTGCTTTCAAATAGATATAAACTGTGCTTGAAAGCCGAAACAAGTTGTGCCGAAGTGAGATTCGAACCTAGAGATTCTAATCCGGAGTCTTCGAATCTACCACTAGATCACAAACCCGGTTCGATGTAAATATAAAAATACTGCAATAAAAAATATTGGGCGGATATGCTTTCCCTATCGTTAACGTCACATGCAGTTGTGATATCGACATGACCAGCTTTCTCATCAGCCAAGCCGGAACAAATGATGGAAGTCTAAACTCGACACAAGGAATACTATAGGGTTAGGGTTGCCACAAGAGAACAATCGATCTAAGGAAACATTAAAGGAAAAACAAACATACATTTATGTATACGACACTCCAACACGTGCCCTGGGGCCATTCAAATGAGTACTGTAACTTTTTATGTAATTTTAATATAAACTTTTATGAATAATTAAAAAAGTAAACATTATAAGTGTATGGAAAATATGTATTGCTACAACCAAGGAGGCTGTACTACAATAATTATATGGAGGGAAAATAAATTGAGATATTTTACGTAAAAATTAATCAAAAGAAAATGAATCATATTGACAGATGAATTACCTGACAGTAAAAAAATAATTTTAATATCGTAAAATTTGACGGCACTACCTTCCATATAAATTTATGTTCCTTCCATATTAAATGATTTGCTCTTTCTGTTCAAAGTATTAAAATCTATGTTTGATTGTTTGTCAACTAACAAATTTTAATTATTATACGAGTGCCTGGTCGAGTTACCCGTAGTAATGCACTATTTTACTGTAGCCAATCATCGACCAATTACAGAGCAAACTCACCTATACGACGAATGCACGCACTGGCTAACAAGTATAATAACAATATTGATATTTTCAACGCAAATCTAGTGCATTTTAGGGAACAGAGTCTGGATGCCATCTCTGGCGGTAATGAATAGATACCTACACTGTGTAATCATTTTAAAATGTCTATGTAAAAGCTCTATGGGCGTAAAAACAGTATTTTAAATCAATGCCGTCAAATTAATTTTATATATTTGACGGTTAAATTTCAAACCACGGGTTTCCTAGAAATCGTTTATCTCTTTTCCGTCATGTTTAATCGTATTGCATAGAAAGAGAGGCTTTATGATTGTCGAATTGGTAGATTTGGTAAAATGTTTGTATTCTGCAATTGACTACTATACCTACCTACGACTAATACATTATTACCTACGGGCCATGTTTATAACGTACTGGAGCTACCATGCATGTGGTTTCGGGTTCGATTCCAGTTTACAGTCTTTCCGAATTACTGACTTTTTTACCAATACATTTTAACTTATGAATACTTACTTACTCTAGTCGACTAGCGACAAAATGTTTTATAGAAAATTACTTTTTTTGGCAGCCCTATTGAAGTCAAGTCGTCCATCACAATGTCGATTTCACGTGCCATTTGCCGGCAGCCAATATATCATCCTTGGCAATCGCCATTTGTTGGCATTATACAAATCATGCCAACCCTGGGCAGTTAGGAGAGGAGAGGAGGCAGGAGATTGCTTGACGAGTGTATGGACAGCCTCCCCTAAATGGACAATCATTTTCAAATCAATCTTCTTTCACAGTTTGAATTTATATTACAAATGTTTTTATACACTCAGGAATTTCTTTTTGGGTTATTGTGCAGTGCTTGTGGGTTCTGTGTTGCCGTACTTCGGAAAAACAAAGCCCACAAACACGATATAATAACCAGAAATTCATAAAATGCTAAATGGTCTGTTACCAGATTATTTTAAAGGGTTCGGTTTAACCGCAATACCCATGGGTGTAACACCAGAATTAAAAATAATTTGAAGGACAATCAAAAGATCTAAGACATGTCTTTTTTATCTTTTCTATCTTATCTATCTTTCCTATCTTTTCTGTTCAAAATTTCTAAATAATCAAATAAAAAATAGTCCTTATCTTCTGGAGAATATTTCCATCAACTGTCCTGTCAGATTTACACGACAATCAAACCTATTTTATAACCCATTGCCTAGAAATAATTATATTCAAAACTCATTTATTTATCGTAGTTCCGTGTATAACAAATATTGCCCCCACTTAGATATTTTTGACAATAAACTTAAAACATATAAAAAGAAACTGCTTGAAGTTGTAAAGTGATATTACATGTATTTATTTATTCAAAAATAAAAATTATGTTAAATATTAATTGTATCATTCCCATCCTTCTCCCTTTTCCCTAACCTAACCGTCCCTTACCTTCCCTGCAGTGCATCTATTTTTTTCTTATGTTTTTCTTTCTTTTTTCTATTTTTTTATTTCCTAAGAGTTGTATTACTTAGCATTCGTTTTATATTTGTGAAAATCTGTAATTGGACTTATACATACATATGCAATTATCTTGAAAAATGTTCTTATTAAGACTGTTATTTTTCCGTAAATATTTTTTTTTTAAATAAAAATCCGTTTTGTAAAAGCCGTAAAAATCTACGAACGTTTATTGTTTTCATAGGCTTGATAATAAATCAATATTTTTAATTACATGTATTTTTATTATGATAGATAAACCTACCAAAGCAGTGGTCAAGGGTCAACGTCAAGTAGGTACTGGATTTATTTTTGTTTATTTAAATTTATTGTAAACACTATATTTTTACAATGCTTTGGTAGGTATTTAGGAGAACGCTTCTTGGTGTTACAAGTTAGGCTACCATGCATGGGGTCGCGGATCAATTCCCGTGGGGAACAACATTAAATATTTTTTAGGTGTTATTTTCATATTTGTATTCCATGCCTCGTTATGCATTCGTGCATCATTTGATACCTTGGACTAGAACTAAAGCGTAAGATCTTACATTTGTGTAATAAAACGATCGAGAATCGAGATACACTACACTTGGTGTTCCAATAACGAGTCCCTAGCGAAAGCAATAGCAATATTATACCTATCAAGGAGTAAAATTATTTTATTATTTCTAGTTATATCTTTCGTCAACAGATGGGAGTAACTGTTTCAAAGTTCAACTCTTCGGAGCTTTTATGTTTTGAAAAACTTATATTTTACAATGATAATGAAATGCAATGTAGGTAATTTAAAAATATTTACTTTATTTCAATATTTCCTATTAGCTAATTTTACTTTTAAAACGGATAATTTTTAAAATAATAAAGCTGCAACGGACAGTCACAGAATACTTTAATTTAAAAGAGCTTTTTATTCATATGCTACTAGGTAATACTTCTCTCCTTTTTTGCACCCAATGATGCATAGGGCACTGCATTGATACACAAGTGCCGCGAGTCTTGATCATACGTATCTTCATTATGCAAATAATTAATTATTTATTAAATGAAAATCGGAACTAAATCATCATTAAAGTATTTTTGAATGAGAGATTTTTATTGGAAAAGGTAAAATGTATTGATCCTTTAGATAAAAAGCATTAACTATTTATATTATCATTTCAGACTTTTTGCAGATCGAGTTTTGAAGTTTCACTTTCTTATTTTTTTGTAGTATTGATTTTTGACATCGGTATTCTTAAATGACGCACCCCCAACATTGAGTCATTTTCTAGTACTAAGTGAAGTGAAAATAATATATTATTTATAGATATCTAAAAAACGAAATGCGTAGCCGACCCCATTTGTAAAGAATAAAATATTTTACGACTTTGAATAATTTTCCCGCCATTTTTCATTTTACATCACAATAGTAATGACTGTTATGGCTGCATTTATTTATGTAAAGGGCACCATCCCTCCTTTCTCTAGGGCTGTTTTGATTTTAATGGCGATGTTTTAAAATTATCACTCGTAGTGTTATTTTCATCACTTGGGGGCTGAAAGCGTTGTTAATTAATGCATCAGATGAATTTTATTAACAGTTATGAATGCAAATTGTGTATCCAATGCACGCATGGATTAACCCTGTTAAAAATGATAAAATAACATCCCTTTATGCTTTGCTAAATAGTGACTATGTACATAGCCAAATTCCCTAATTGCGTTAGCCTTTTTTGTTTATTTCAATTTGTTTTATAAAATAACTTTTTTTGATGTAGGGGTAGATTATTATTTTAATCTTGCTTAACTTATATTAATTAAGTACAAAAATTAAATTAGATATTATTGATATCTCAACAGAAACAGAGAAAACTCTGGAAACGAATGTGGGTTATCTTTTACAGGGCTTATGACCTGTCATTGGCTGGGTTAAGTGGCCACTTGACAACCCTAACCCACATTCGTTTCCAGAGTTTCTCTGTCTCTGTTGAGATATCAATAATATCTGATATCAGCCCAGCATGGGTATAATCCAGTAATTTGTCTACAAGTATTTGTATTCGTTCAAAATGTTGTTGTTAAAAATTATATTAATTTAAATTATCACTTCGAAGAGGTTTATGATTTCATAATTTACCTATGTGGGTTGGTTTGGGCGGGATACATATGGCCTGGTCAAAGGGAACTTCTTTCCACTAACCTACCTATCTAAGATGGCGAGCTAACCACGAAAAATTCGAAAAATATTAATTAGGTTAATACTTGGAATTAGCCATTAATAGTCTTTCTACCGTCTTATGTACCATTGAACGCGGAAAAAGAAGAAAGTATAAATGATACTTTTGATCGTTTCACGAGCGTTACTGTATTATTTTAATATATTTTTATTAGGTAGGTATATGTCTATACTTAATACTACGTAAATCATTATCGAAGAAAGTTTATTAGGTTAATACTCGGAATTAGCCATTAATAGTCTTTCTACCGTCTTATGTACCATTGAACGCGGAAAAAGAAGAAAGTATAGATGATACTTTTGATCGTTTCACGAGCGTTACTGTATTATTTTAATATATTTTTATCAGCTATATAATATTATATATCCGTATTTAATATTACGTTAATCATTATCAGTACACTACAATAAGCGTCTATATATATGCCATAGGCTTACCTTTGTAAGTAGCTTAAAAATACACGTGCAAACGTACCTACGTCATTATAAAGTTAACTTAATTATGATTTATTTATTTACACCGAGTTATTTGGAACACCTACACAGCAATAATAAATATTGTAAAAGTACCTTCTAGTAAAAAAAAACCAATCAATTTAGTAAATTAATCAATAATAAATCTTATCATCATCCGATTAAGGATAATTCACCAAAAACTTAAAAAAAGCATTCGTAACTAAAGCCATTCCTTTTATTTACACTATTTTTACTATATTATTGGGTGATACGAAATATCACGTATGTAGGTATATAATTTTTTTCATCTTACCTTACCGACGGCGTCGTATCTCTTCGCATTCGGGAATATTTGCAAAAAAATATTATTGAGATTTCCGTTAGAAAGAATGCACATATTTTAAACGCCCTTAAATTATAAATGCATTAATGTAAGCACGTACTAATAAATCGCATTATTCCATTCATTTGTTCATCTGTTCATTTTCACATGACTATTTCTTTAAATTAAAATGCCGCCCAGATACACATATTTAAATGGAAATGAATAATAATATTTAGTTCACACAATACATCAATTATGACTTTGTCCAATTGTTGGCTCTTGGGAATCGAAACGTCAATTATATTCATTCAATAGAAAAAGTTGAATTGTTTGAAGTACTACTAAGAATAAACTCTCAGAGAAAAAGATAAAGGACGAAATATTTCTTGAATTAATTCTATTGTGGTATTCACAAATCGACACGTTCTTTGCGGGATGCCATTTATTAAGTAGTTTTCGCCTTGCTATTGTTGCTCCAATAAAATAAAGAATCGCTGAGCTGTTCTGGGGTGTAAAAGCTCAAAGCTTAGAGGGCGTATCGGTTCATCCCCCGTGAGAAAGCAACTTACAATTACTGAAAACCAAAACTACAATTTGGATCGGTTTTCAAGTGTTGAATTGGTGGGTATTTGGAACCAAACTGTGAGGTGAGTATTTGACGAATAATTATTGTGTTTATGGTTTTTAAGTGGCATTCATACTCCATCTAAAGATTTGTATTTTTTTATTTCCAAATGAACAAAATTAAAGAGCATTAAAGTAAGATACAAAAAAAAAAATTGTTTTAAAATATTACAGTTTGCTATTTGCTAGTTTTTGCACATACAGAATTAGCAAAAATAGTATTGATTTGCGTTCTTATGATAAACTTAAGCATTTCAATTTTTGGGCTGCTTTCAAATAGTCGGAAATAACCGTGCCGGAAAGTAAGAAACAAGTTGTGCTGGAGTGAGATTCGAACTATTAGACCACGAAGGGGCTTATAATTATATTAAGCCAATTTAAAAATCATCAACAATAGGTTAATGAAGATATCATTATGTTCGTAGCTGATATCAAAATAAGGCCTTATTATTCCGCTCTTTAAAATTGTTATACGTACCTATGCAATAAAATCGGTGTGCGTCGGACCACACGGTGGAAGTTATACTTCTTTGGCCATTCTCATACACCCACTCACGCACACACACACAAACAGACAGGATATATAAATGAAATATAAGACATTTTTCAATATTTAAATTTTATAATATTAATTTTGTAATATTAAATATAATATTAGATATTGTCTTGCAGCGCTATCGGTTGTTGAAACTTGGTACTGTTAATTCCGGCTTCAATATCAGTATCAATAAAAGTATCGATACTTGTATCAAAACAAGTATCAGATACAAGCATCAGTGACTGTGGCGCCATTTTCTCTTAAGCGCCATTTTCTCTTAAAAATCAGCGTGACGCGGTTTCTCGACCAACATCCCACCCCAAAGTGTCTAACGGGCGCAAAGAAGTATAACCTCAAAAAATGTGTTATCCAGTCATTGAAAATTAGCACAAATCAATGGGAAATTTGATCATATTAAGAAAAGTATTATAATAAACTTAAGTATGATTTTTTTTACATATACATTTTCTATATTAAGCCATGTGTTATTAATGGCTATTTTGTAAAAATATCATATTTTCATATTTAAATAATAAAAAAATAAAACTAGCTACTAACGTGTAGTTTGTTTGTTACTTAATAAAATGTTCTCTATATAAATAAATCAGGACAATCATTTAACAGTCTGAATGCTTAAAATTAAACGTAAAATAGTCATACTTTGGGGTCATAAACAATAGTTTCAAAGACCACAAAGGCAAAAAGTAATATTTTCTTTATTGTCAACGTATTTGGCATAACCTGCCCGTAAATAAAAAAATGGGTTTTAACTAACAACCAAATTACTTATGCAGTTGACGGGACGTATTGATTGAGCGATCGACAACGGTTAGATGCATTATAATTAGGGGTGATTTTCTTAGGGGTAGATTTGCCCTTTTGTACCACAAAGCGCCCTAGGGTTGGCCGAAGGCGGGGAACTTTTTAGAAGCTTTTGATTTCGAAAGCAGCTACTAAAACGAAAGCTCCAAGCGGTCTAGTCTCGTGCTGATGAGAAAATAAATCATTACTTATGTTTATTGTTAAAAATCGGTTTGATTTCATTGCGCGATTGTAAGATCTGATAAAGAAATGTTGCCAAAGCGATACAAATAAAACTTACTCCTTTATATTTTTTTCAAATGCACCCGTTTACAATACAAAATAGCAAAAGGGAAGTTAATTATTTTATTACAATATGCAAAATACAAATAATATAAAACATTTCAATGAAAAAACGTCTAAGTAAGACTTATAATAGGTACAATATTTTCATAGCATTATGAATGGTTTCACTTCATTTTATGCACTGCAATTTTTTAAATTTCGAATCCACAGTTACTTGGACAATTTTAATGAATTTAAAAATAAATTTACAATAGATTAGTTATTTTTCTTATAATCTTTTCGTGGCAATTAATTAACTCAATTCCTGGTAACAACCCGATTATATGATAAACTAGAAAAATGCGTGGAGTCAATTTTCTACCTTAGATTTTTCAATGTACCATCTAAACGAGCCCTTATCTTTTAAAAAGCCAAAAAACCTACATATGTGCATACATGGCGTTACAAAACTCGTAGTTTAAGTACAACCCGAAAACTGTTAAATCTACATCATGTTTTGAGTCGAATGTGTAATATAGCTTTTGAATCTGAGCTTGGAAAATATAATTTTTTTCTTCTCGTAAAATCTTTCGTACGGCAGATTAAGTAAAATTCCACAACTTCTTATTAAAAGGCTGTTTTTTTTTGTTGTTTTCTTTATGGATAGTATTAATTTGACTAAATAAACGATATTTGATAACAATTGGCAAGAATTTATCTTAAAAAAAAAATCTACTTCTTACTCAATTTTCTCGAACACTGGGTCAAATCAAAATATTTTATTCTTCAAAATCTACTAGATTCACTAGTTTCCCGCTTGTACATCGAGTATTGTAACACCATGTATAAAGATACGAAAACGGGTGTTTTACTAAATAAACAACGAACTTAAAATGTCTTGAGGGTGGCACGGGGTAAAACATCAAACGAAAAAAAATTACAAAAAGTTGAAAGATTGAAAAAACAACATTTGTACAAATTGAATAGAATATCCATTAGATACATATTAAATCTGAAACATTCGAGGGTAGTTTATTTATTTCTACCCTTGTATTACGTGTTTTATTTACTTTTTTTCGCTTGTAGCGTTCTGCTGAAATTTGGTCCCCAATAATTAAATCGCGTTTCCGAAACGGAATGCACCAACTCCAAAAATCTTGCGGCTGCAGATTTTTTCAAATCGGTACTTATCTATAATACTAAAAAAAATTACTGCCTCTCGGGGTCGTATGCATGACGTCACGGGTTCGATTCCCGACTGGGTCATTATTTATTCAAATGTAATTTTTCACATTACCTTAGACTGGCACTAAGCCATTCATGTAAAAAAAAAAAAAACAACTGTAGGTATTATTATTTGGCGTGCTAATGCAGTGGACTATGCACCGTTAGGTGTGGAGAAGAAAAATCAGTAGGTAGCCGTAGGTATAAACCGTAGCTTTAACGGACCAAACTTGAGAGAATGTACGGGAAGTGGCGACCGATCGTTTGGATTGAAGGCAGTTGTAGAATCCATATGCTCCACATAAGGAGCGGATATTGAATGATGATGACGGCGATGATAGATCTTCTTAACCTTTTTCAGTTTCAAAAATGTATTTGGTACCCTATGAACAGTGCCCGTAGATTATAATAGAGACAAAATGCTGCAATTGTTCATCCTTTTGTTAAATACCCCGATCAACAGATGGCGGCACATCCGCGGCATATGACAATTGCCATGCACTACAGTGCAACATTTCTCTGTTTGTATTTACATCGGGCTAAACACAAAAAGAGGATCTGTCTCTCGCATCAAGTTAAATACTATTAATGGATTGGCCCGGGTTTGATGCGGTGGGTTTAATTGGATTGCATTTAAAAATAGGGTGGATTCTAACTGCATTTTGCTTTTTTGAAAATACTATTTTAGGTATTTTCTCCACTACTACAAATACTTTCCCCTATCCACACCCAATGGTGCATAGGGCACTGCAATTGTAACACCAAGTGCAGCGTATCTTGATAATTTTATTACATGATGATAGGGTGCTTAATCTTATGCTTCAGTACCAGTCCAGGGTATTACACATGAGATATTAATATGAAAATCACATGTAAGTAAATATTTCATGTTGACCCCCTACAGGAATCGAATCCACAGTAACGCATTTGGCACAGTAGCCAAATGCGCTACCACTATGCTATGAGGCGGACAAAGGCGGCTTCCTCCACATTCATACATATTTTTTATGTTATGTATTATACTGTAAAAAAAATAAATAAACAAATAATTGAAGCTTGAGATGAATCATCCCGTCTTCATTTGTTGAAAAATCAAAATGCGCTACATCAGTACCAATACAGTGTACTACTATGCACAATAACTGCCTACAAGAGAGAATAAATTTAAAAAAAAAACGACCTTCAACGAAACCTTCACAGTCAAATAAAATACTTATTATCGCGACCATGTTGGCTACAATACAAATTTTATTGCACAATATGAGGTGGGTCTGTGGGAGGCTCTTCGCGAATGAATGATTATTAGCCCTAAGGGTTGGTGTTGGTTGTTACCACCCTTCCTCACTTGGCCGCGAATAAAAACATTACTGATGCCCTGGGGCAAGTAAAAAACTGAATAATTTGTATTTAGGCTTTTAAAAGTATTGAAAGATCAGCAATAGAAAGCTAATTGTTGTATTGTTCATTCCATACTACTATAGTGTTCGTTTTTACAACTACTATTTTAACTAACTAACTAACTAACCATCACGCCATTTCCCCGAAGGGGTAGGCAGAGAGGATAGAACGCCACACCAATCTGTCCTGGCACACTTCTCTTGCTTCCTCCACATTCATACATCTTCTCATTCACGCACGTCGATTATTCCAACTTCTTACATGCCCACTTTCAAGCACTTGTTTTACTTGATCATTCCATGTCTTTCACGGCCTTCCTCGATTTCTGCATCCAGGCACAGTCGCATCATATATTTTTTTAGCCGTTCTTTCATCATCCATTCGCTCTACATGACCGAATAAAAAAAAAGACCTTTCTTAATTTTATCGATAATGCTTATCTCAGCCTTGCACTCTGTTCTAATTTCGACATTTGTACACCTATCATACATAGTCTAACCACACATTCGCCTGAGAGATCGCATTTCAACTGCATTCAATCTACTTTCATCCTTCTCTTTCCAACACCCCGCTTCACTACCATACATAAGGGTTGGTACCAGAACTCCATTATGAACTGCCAATTTAGCCTCTTTATATAAGCACTTATTAGATACGACCAACTAATATTTTAAATTATGTTTATGGGATTGTTGGATGTAAAATTATAATTGAATTCAACGTAATTAATATTTCACAATCTGTACCAGTAGTTTGACTAATAACGTATACTGCCTAGCGTAATCTCGAAGCACACAATATAGACGTTAGACATACATAGGTAGACCAACATAACATGACCATCGTATTGCAGTCAGCGTAGGAGGATTGACTTATCGGACCATGTTTGTGGACCTGATGATATGCAATCATATTCTACGAGGATTATTATATACGTACATGTGTATGAATTTATAGGCAGAGCCGGCTCAAGGAAATGTAAAATTATAGTTAATTGATAACATTTTGAATGAGTACGAATACTTGAAGACAAAATGCTGGATGCTTGGTTAATTTCAAATATTATTGATATCCCCTCAGAGACAGATAAACTCTGGAACCAAATTATCATATCATAAACGAGCATATCATAAAAAGCTCAAATGTTTTTTTTCCGCAAAAAAAAAATATTTTTTTAAAGTGGGTTATCTAAGAACGACGTGTGATAATTCTTACTAATAGATATTCCGAAATTCGTCATATTTGGTTATCAGATGATGACTAGATGCCCTCTTCAGGCGTTTCTTCATAGGTGATATGTTTTCAGTAAGAATCTCACTTACAATCACAAAGTTTCCTGCTAATTTTAGCCGTCCATTCAGAGAGTAATCACACGTGTATATACATACTAGTTCTGAAATGTGGCCACTTAACCCAGCCAATGACAGATCCCTCCCTCCCAAAGCTTTTCGTCTGTGTTGAGATGTCAATTGTTATAAATAAAACTGTTTTTTTAACAAATCATTAGAACTTATACCCAGTACCGCCCCTGTAAAGGTCACACAACTACCCCTCAATCTCCAATCTCCAATGCGCCACTGGTCAGCGTAGCGGCAGGGCCGTAACGAGGGCGCAGCACCCTTCGGTGCCCAACCCTTCAGTGCGCCCCTTATACACCTCCCGGCGGCCCTGCCCTCGATAAATCATCGCAATATCGCAATATGTGTGTGATCTTGGCAATGTGCAAATTTGTATAATACTGCTGCAATAATGATGCAGTTGAGTGATGGGGGGGGGGGGGGGGAACTCACCCCTTTAGATATTTTAATTTTTGTTTCTCGAACCTACAAATAGGCTTTTGTCAAATAGAAGGGAATGTGAAATCCGATACGTAATAAATTTAATAGTTTTTTTTTTTATTGTTATTTTTGTTACTTTAAAAAGCTTTGAAATCAATTTATTTGACATTAATTATTTTTATTTACAAAATTCGTTTTACGAAAAACCCAATTCTATTACGTTGGCGTATGTGGTAGAAAGAAAAAGACAAGCAACTCTCCAAGTAAAGTGCTCCTAAAATTTGAAGAGGAAGCTTTGGAAACCTTATTTACCAGTGAATCTATCTACAAGTGACCACTTGGCGTATGCACTTAACCAAGCCGATGACAGATCATAAAGCCCTGAAAACGCCTAGATAATCCATATTCGTTTTTAGAGCTCCTCTGTCTTTGTTGAGATTTTAATAATGATTGATATTATCGTAACCAATGTCTGCGTAAGAAAATAGGGAGGAAAAGACAGTAGGTACCTACAAAAGAAAGCTCGAGGGAGATAGTATTTGTTTTTTGAAACCACTGTTTCGGCTTTTTTTACATTCATTAGAATCAATAAATAATAAAAAAATTATTAAATGTGATCGATATATCACATTCACACGCCGCTGAAGACATTTTTTTTACAAAACTCTTAGAGCAGTGATACAAGATTTAAGCCTTGATTTTTCGTACTTATTTCTTCTTTGGATTTTCAATAAAGGCCGGCTTATCTCTCTTCGCGGCCAGCGGTCGCAGATGGTTCCTTCCAGCTCACTGCCTACCCCCGAAGGGAGGTGTAGAGAGGATATGGTGGTTCAGGGAGGCGGAACGGATTGACGCCTTTCAATATAATAATACAGTACACCGCAAGGATGTGTTGCTCATGATAAAGGGAAGTGATATAAGGGACAAAAATCCAATAACAATATCATGGGATTGATAAATCTTTTCTTTTTATTTTTCATGGTCGTGCTGCTCAATGCCGAGCAGTATGGTCCACTGATTGCTCTTGGAATAGATAAACAGGAACGCATCAATCGCCTTTATTCTTTCCGATCCTGGGCCATATTGATTTAAAAGCACTTAGAGAAGACTCTGGTCTACCCATCCTACATACATTTCGATACCTTGCACTGGTACCGAAGCGTGAAAATGATCAAGATACACTGCACTTGGTTGTACCGATGCAGCTTGTGTCCTATGCCCCATTGGGTGCGGATAAGGGAAAGTAGTATTAGTAATAGACTTGATTATACGGAAAACGGACGGTAAACTTTACGAATAAATTTAATTTTAAAAAGGCTCTATTGTTCCTTACATCAATCAGTACTTCCATGATCGATGTAATAATTCCAGGATCTTCAATACAGATTGGACGATAAGATGGTGGAGCTAACAAAAACGTTAAGATCCAAAATCTGACGACAATGAGAAAAAAAAAAAAAAAAAAAAAAAAAAAAAAAAAAAAAAAAAAAGATTTGAATAAAAAAAGGCTGATGGTAAACAACGAGATTGATAACATTTTTTTAAAATCGGTTAATCTGTTTTTGTCGATTTTAAAAACAGTTGATCCTCGTAATGTAGCACGTTGGGCTACATGTATTCGGTTATGAGGTAACTTCCCAGTTAACCATAATTATTTTTCTGACTCTTGTTCTTTGAGTAAAAAATATACATGTGTGCAGTTCACACCAGTAGAAGTGAAACCTTAATAAAAACTAAGCTGAGAGAGAATGAGATAAATGCAGTATCAGGAGTGGGATAATCATAGGATATATTTATTTAAATATTGGTACCCATTTGATAATTTTTTTTTTTCATTTTATTTATTCATGATCCATGTCTTCCAATTTCTACAAGTGATATCGATCAGGCTTATGATAACTAAAGTATGAGACAATTATTTTTTTTTCAAATTTTATCAATATATCTGTGAAATACCGCGTCAAGGGTGCCTTCTCCCTCTGTTTTGCTACAAACTTTTTGGAGTCGAATCTACCTATTCAGGATACATGAATAGAACAAATTCTGTTTTAAAGCCTAGGACCTCCACATTATAAAAGGTTTTTTTATAAGGGGTGTCGGCAATCAACTGGTAGATGTATCTGATGAGGTAGATGGAACTACGGCCAGCGGCGGAAACTGTGTTCTATCTCATTCTCTCGCAGGCTAAATCCCATAGATCTATATGTTTGTCTATTTTTAGTCGCTTTTTCGTTTCATAAATTTTCAAATCAATCCCAACGATTCTAAAGAAGTTTTCACTTCAAAAATATTAAGTAAGCGTATTTGCAGAAAAATTAATTCGATTTATCATCCTATGGCGAACCTGCTAAAAATACGTGACATTAATTCGAGTACAAACCCTCTGTATCTGATAGGTTTTTGAATAAAGATAGCTTCTATTGAAAACGTTAAATTCTTCTTTGTATGTACAATGTACATATTACTACAATGTACATACATTTTTTTTTTTAGGTCTATGTAAGTAATGTTGGAACAAATTTATTTACATTTTAATGTTTATACATACAGAAATTTCTAAAGACGTGAAGTGAGCAAACAATGTCATATGTATGTGTGTTGTTGTATGTGTGTGGAGTGTGGTGTATGTGTTGGGAAATCTGAATATTTAAACGCAGAAGACGATAAGTAAAGAGAAGAGGATACCGCCTAGTCCATTTAAAGAATTGTTAACGTTCGTTTAGTTTGAGTTTGGTTCATAACTAAGAGAAATAAGTCTTAGGTTTAAATACAATTCAATCCGAGTTATGTTCTAGTGGTAGATTCGAGGGCTCCGGATTAGAATCTCTGGGTTCGAATCCCACTCCAGCACAACTCGTTTTCTTCTTTCTGGCACAGCTATTTCCGACTATTTGAAAGCAGCCCAAAAGATGAAATATTTTAGTAAATCATTCGTATTTTTTAAAATTGGAAGCTATTAATTAAGAGATACTTATATTGATAAAGAAGCAATAGGTATAACTAATTTATCAATCGGTTATTTAAATTTCATGTAAATGTATTTTTTCCTTTCAAGTTATATATAAATTTATTGTAAAAAAGAGGTATTGGAGGCGCCGGGTATCGATCCCGGTACCTCTCACATGCTAAGCGAGCGCTCTACCATCTGAGCTACGCCCCCGGTTGACTGTGTCGCTGATAAATCGAATTAAATGCCGAGAACGTAACCTTGATCTGGTTACGTGAGGTAGTAATTACGTGACGTAAATTCTAAAAGGCTACTGTAATAATATCAATAGTCAGTGACGTAACGGAACCACTTTCGCTATTGGCGTGTCCAGCGCGTAATGAGTGCAGCGCGGGCATAATGTCTTAAGCGCACTTTATACGGGACAGAAAACTGTACAGTTTCTTGTACAGTTTGCAAACTGTCCGTATAAAGCGAAAATTGTGTGAAAATTGAATGTTGAATGGTCCGGGCGACGTTTGGCTGATCTGATAAAAAATAATGTTTTTTTATGTAAAACGTTTAAATAGATATCGATAAATTGAATCCTTTGAAAAACGTAAAAAAAAAACATATGTATTTACATTATTAGCTATATCAACAATTTTCTGTGTGCAAACTTATGGAGGTAATACGTTTATTATATTGCTAATGTGTAATTTTATTCAATCTTATGGATATGCTTATTTTGCTTATGACAGCATTGCTTTAGTATTGATATTAACATTGTTTTGGAAAAAGGGGAATAAATAAATAACTTCTGATCGCGCTTTTAAAACATAAGTATGAAGCGTGTCTTTTGACAAAGTGTACAGTTTTCTTTCCCGTATAAAGTGCGCATTAGACTAGCATTAAGCATTTTCGTGTTTTTAAAATGAAATTCCGGATTTATTAAGAGCCACAAAGTTTCAAGAAATTATCGGGTAGGTTTACTTCAAATGTTCGGGATGCACTGCATTTGTGTGTGTAACAATGCAGTGCTCTATGCACCATTGGGAGCAGATAAAGGAGAGTAGTAGTACTGATACTTCAGACTATTTACTGACAAAATATTAGATAATTTATTGATGACTAAAAAATAGTATTTTTAAGTCATATAAATTATTTCATTATTTATTTTATTTTATATCCCTACAGAGATGAGGTAGAATTGTTTCAATTTCAAATTCAATATCAATGCATAGATGGAGCTTTCAACTCGCTGGTGGATGATTGTCGATTCGTAACATATATACAAAATCAAAAAGGTTACCTGGTGTGGATGTTCGCTAATAGGCGGAATGGGGAATGTTGTAGTAGTACATAAAAGTGGCCACTTAACCCAGCCAATAACAGGTCATAACCCCTGTAAACGCTCGAATATCTATATTCCTGAATTTAAAAAAAAATTCTAACTCATCTCCGTAGGGATATAAAAATGAAATATATATTCCTACTCGGATAAAATCCAGATTTGTGTACAAGTATTTGAACACGCCCAAAATGTTGCATTTCTTTATTTAGATATTTTCATAACAAATAAATAATAATCCTTTTGTTTGTTTAAATTCCATACCCCGTTCCCTTTTCTCAGGGGGGATGTTAGTGACTCTTCTCTCGTCATTCTATAGACGAGCCTGCCTACATAGAATACCCCATACATTCTTCAGGGTCTGAAGAGCGCCAACTTGCGTCAGTTTGTGCTTTTATTTCGTCATATCTCTCTGAGCACCCTTGAAGCTGGGAGGAATGAGCATCACTCAAATCCAGAGATTCTACATTTTACGTGCAAAGAACCACCCTTGCAACATGTAAATAGATACATTATGTAATTATTTACTTGCAACATGTAATTATTTACTAGGAAGAAACTATAAAAAAATAAAAATTTAACTGTAGAGTAATAGACAATTTAGACACCCTTGAAGCAAGAAGAATCATTACTGACACTATTTTACTTCACAAATTAGTAAATAATAAACAACATTTTAAGTGTGTCCAAATACTTGTATTAAATTTAGTATTGTATGTATTAAAAGTATGTATTAAAATTAGCTGGTAAAAGTTATAAGCATAACAAATTGAAGATTCGTCTTCAGGCGTTTCCTAGTAGGTGATATAATTCGGTAAATATCTCACTTACAATCATAAAGGTTTCTGCTAAAATGCTTAACAATTTTCTCAATGGATGACAGAGAGTGTTCACATGTGAAGCGTCGCGCCATTTTTACTGTATATTGGCAGATATGGATATCAAATACTAGGTGAAATGGGGAATGTTGTAATACATCAAATGGCCACTTAACCCAGCCAATGACAGGTCATAAGCCCTGAAAACGCCTAGATATCCATATTCCCTTCCAAATTTCTCGTCTCTGTTGAGATGTCAAATTGTAGTAAATAATATATAATATTAGATTGCCCACAGCTCCTTAAGAAGATTCAATTTCAAGTTCCTCAACGAGCAACTAGATCTAATCAAGTTTTTCATATTAGCATTCCAAATACAAGCAATGCTAGAAATGCAACTATTCCGAGAATATTAAATTACTACAATACACATTTAGTAAATATTGATTTATATTAACTAAAGCCTTAAAGTATATCGGTCCCAAGCTAGGACCCTCATTATTTAATATTTTTGATTTATTGTATTAGCTGTAAAATATTAGCATGCATGATGCATTTTTATTGTAAAATCATATACTTTCTCAATATTGTACTATCTACTTTTGTAGACTAATTTCCCTTTATTTTATGTACACAGTTGATTAATTTTCATTTATCTGTCAACATATAGAAAACTTTAAGTGGCTTATAATACTGTTTATAATTGTGTTTATTTTTATGTATAGCTGTTGTTTTCTTAATCAAATAAAAATTTAAAAAATACCACTAAAGTCTGTTTATCCACTCAAGACTATCAGTCATAACATCCCAGTTGCGTGATATTCACGTGCCATGCATTCGAAAGTCACAGTAAGCGCACCCATTTTAGTACCCGGCGCGGATCTATGTACCTACTGGTTTCCTAAAAAAATATTTATCTTTATTAAGCATGATATTTTTTTAGATTTAGTGTCGGAATATCAGAGATAAAGTAGAAAAATCCATTTAAATATAATGCATTCAAAGTAATCCACAATGTACCTACAGTTAAATACTATTTTACTGTTAAAATTATCTTAAAAACTAGGAATCCTACCCTAACGCATGTGTTCGCCAGTTTGCGCGTGATACATCGCGACTCCGTGTTCGCTGGTCTTGACTGGGTGAATAGAGTAGGTATAGACGCCTTCAAGAGGCACTGTCGCCGGCCAACACCCTCGCTTCTACTTACGTCAATCCTGCATCCCTTAACTCTATACTCTGTCTAACATATCATCCGAAAGGTTGTATCTTCGATTTTAGTGGCCAGTTTCTTTGTACAGATAATACTTTTCTCGCTTATTATGCCGTGTTTTTGGACTAAGTGATCCCGATGTTTCTACTGCGACACGGTACAAACTCCGCACACTTAATCCCACGTAAGATCATACTCATACATCAGTTCATAAGATGAACAAATGAACACTACATAGTGCTGCATAACGTCAGCTATACAACACTAAAAAATATCGCATAATAACCCAGAAAAGATCTGTAATCTGAGGGCTGTGAAAATCTACGAACTTGTTTTTTATCTTTTAAAATTCCTTTATTATTCATAGATTTAGAGCCGTGTGATCTTGAGTTTTATATGGATTGGCCCCTAATGATGAGACAGGGTTCAAGTGATCCCTGAGTGGCTATGTTGTAGTAGGTACTCTTCTAGAAATTTCCCCATGTTCTCATCAATCTCCATCCTTATTTTCGTATTTTCTTTCTGCGATTAAGGAATATGAGAATATTGTTTTAAATAAAAAAGGTTTTCATGACATTTTTTTGTTTAGGAATAATTCTAAATTAAATTTGTAAGTCTCGTGGTGTAGTCGTTAAAACGTTAACTTGCAATATTCATGATGTTCCCAGTTGGATTGCTTACGAGGTTTGTTATACTATTAATTATTAACCTGATCAGTCTTCAGACCGAGAAAGCTTGTTAAATTTCGTATTCAAATATTATTATTAATATTTTATTCCACCTTACGTTATTCTTGTGTGGTGTTTACGCTACGATCATGTAATTTTATAGAAATAAACACGCCCACCAAATATTTTCTAAATAATGCTTAATTTTCGTGAAAACAAAAAGATTTGCTTCCAAATTCGTAATTAATTAATTTTCTTAATCCACTTGAACAATTAAGCTGTAAAGCAAATCTGTTTTGTTTGTATTTTCTACTTCAAAGCAATTCTCAAAGAATGAAATAAACGTTACAAAAACACGAATAATTAACTTCATCTTTGTATTTTTAAAGTGCTCTCTTCTATAAAGTTATTTATTTTTTATAATGTTATATCCTTTTTGAATTCTGTACTCGAGAGCTAAAGAGTCACTTCTTCAAAATCATCTTTTTCAGGAGGCCTATTTTAGTGATTTTAATAATTTAGTAAGATAATTTAAAAAAAAATTGGGCTCTCTAGAATTTGATGTGCTCTTTTATTTCATTTTTGCCACCATCTTTAGCTATCCAGAAAAAACACATTTGTATAATTGCTTTAAAAAATTGGCTCTTTGTAATTTTTGTTTTCATACATTGCATATACATACTTCAAAAGAGAAAAGGATACATAGACTTCGGGGGGTAAGGTCACAGGGGCCATCTACAAAAATAAGTTTTAGAGTTTAGCCCGGTTTCCTTGATACCAAATCATGTTTATTAGTTACACAATGACTACCTCGTAAAAATAAATTCTTCAAAGATTTTTTCACGACAGAGCTTTGTGTCGCTAATAAATTTAATTTGGCATTGAGGAGGCTTAACTCTAAAAATTAATTTTTAGTAGATAGGCCCCTGTTATTCCAACCCGCTGATTTTATCTCCACCGTTTTGACGAAGATATGAAACACATAAATTCAATTAACAATTGTTGAAAAAAACAGGTATTGGAGGCGCCGGGTATCGATCCCGGTACCTCTCACATGCTAAGCGAGCGCTCTACCATCTGAGCTACGCCCCCGAGTGAAAACAGCTAGATATAAACCAAACACTTTCTACCAAATCTAGGTCAGCCAACTTGGATTATCGCCAAGAGCGTTTTGACTTAACTGGTTTCTTTGTTAATTGTGTGCATTGAGAAAGGTCATTTAGTGCATACTTCAATCTTATGAACGTGTTACAAATATGTACAATGTACATGTTAGGTTATTACATGATAATTCTTCCGACAGCAGCAATACTTGCCTATTTGACAAGGCATCGGGTTCCCGACGTCCTGGACCTCCACGACATTTTACATCAGCACTATGAGACGTGAACCTGATAAGGAAAGACGCTTGAGAACTGGCAGCCAATTGCTTGGCTTTGAGGCAGTTTATGAATAACAAATAAAATCATGAGTTTCATCATATGAGACATCTTGGACTGACGCTGAAGAATAACAATAGATTCATTGCAGTCGGTATACCCATTCGATGTCCTATGCATCATTGGGTGCGGATAAGGAAAAGTAGTAGTTTATAACAACATTTTGAATGTATATAAATACTAAATAAATTACTGGATTATACCCATGCTGGGCTGATATCATCGTAGCGTCTCCTAGTAAGTAATTAAGTTCGGATGAGCCTTACCTACACTAATAAAGATGATTGCCAAAAAAATGCTTTACAATCTTCTCAACAGAGGTCACCAGCATAGAAATTTACGGTAATGCGGAACGACGTAGACGAGTTCAATATATACGTATAGTAGTTTCAAAAATTTGTGTCATATTATGGTTATCAGATGAGGGGCGGAATGGGGAATGTTGTAGTACATCAAGTGGCCACTTAACCCAGCCAATGACAGGTCATAAGCCTTGTAAACGCCTAGATAATCCACATTCGTTGCCAGAGTTTCTCTGTCTCTGTTGGGATATCAATAACATCTAATAGTTTATTATCTAATTTTGTGATGTTTTTACGCAAACAATATAAACTAGAAAAAAAAAATACGTAAATGCACTATTTTATTATTTTCTATAACATCCTATGTAAATGACATTTTTATCTATGTACAAAGTGGCTGTTACATGTATTTGTGGCCTCCCTCATAAAACTATAGAATCCATAATGTGGTAGTAAAGAAAATATACAGGGTGACTTAACGAGAGAGGTGGTCGTAAAATCGTGAATATAACCCTTACATCCTATATCCCTGCAACTTTGTCTGGATGGAGCTGATTCCAGGAAGCCATGGGGAATTACGACCATATTTAAATATTCAGAGCTGGTGAAATGATAAAAATACAAAGTTTGTGGGTAGTTAACATGCACAATTTTGTAAGATCCTATTTTTATTGCATATCCTTATATTCGTATATTGGTATAACAACCAACGAATGTATAGCAATAGCAACGTAATGTAAGATTAATTATATAATATGTTATTTAATAATTTTAATCCCCTCCGCTGTTGGTAAGAAAAATGGGTGCGAATTAATGAAAATTATTTAAAAATGAACATTAAAAACCTTTTCCTAACCTCTTTTGTCACCTCTTTTCAATGTGGTTTTTAGTTTTTATGGATACCTAATACCTATACCTAGGTAAATTCCGTTCTTCATCAGAAAACAATAAGACACTTTTTATTATTGAAATATTTATTTCAACAAATAGATAATAATAGGTTGCTTATTTGTTATTCCACTAATAGGTAGGCTACTAATTTATTATTTCAAATTCGAATGCTTTTTCCATAATATTCTCAATTTCACCTTTCGTTTAAATCTTTTTTGGTTTGTACCTACCACGGATTATACTATGGTACTTTTTAATGTAAGATTAATAATTATATGTCCAACGCTAGAATAAAGATGGCAGAGGAAGAAGAAGAAAATAATATGTTTTTCGAAACGCTCATATTTAAATTAGGAACTCTTCATTTTTTTCTACAATTTTAGTTTACATAGGAAGGTACGTCAAAGAAATGTTTTTAAACGCAGCATATTTAACTTCCTAACAAAATAGAATAACTAAATTTCTCCAACTAAAAAAGGGCATTAAAATTTACAGACTTTTCCTAAACCTCCCTCCGCTGGGGTCCTTCCGGTTTCCGGCATTTCCGTTCTAAATTCAAATATTCCCGCTTTAAACTATTTCCCTACTATTTAGGGGTTTGTAGCCAAACTGTTAAAAGTTCAAGAAAACATTATGTTAATTTTATCACAAAAGCTTTTTATGCAAAATGGAAATGGTCACCCTGTTTTATTTGAATATTTCGGCAATAAAATAAAACTTAGAATATTTATGTTTTTTTTTTATGTTTTATGTGCTTCCTTTTTTATTTTTGAAAAGTGCAGGAACTTCATACAAAACTGAATGTTAAAAAAAGTAATTTTCTTTTTTACCTATTTTGCACGAAAAAAACTAAACCTAATGAATATTTTAAAAATACATTATCCACATTTTTTTTAAATTTCCACTTACTTTAAAACTAGGTATTTGAGTAAATACTATATAATAATTTAAAAATAAATATGTACTACAATGCAAAAGACTTAGTCTGCAAAACCTTTCTCTTTTTAAATAAATCCTTAGATTGTTTTATAAATTTACGCTGTGATGAGTTTCAAAGGACATAACTGCCTGCAATATGCTCCCCTAGGTAAAGCCTTCTCAAGGACCCTCGAGGAAGCTTATAAAGCAGATACCTTAAGGATTCTTTCGTCCATAGACGCTATCAATAGAAACTCATTTAAAAAAAAAACTTAGATTTTCTATTTTGATACATTGTATATTTTTATATAATGAATTGTAAGGAGCAGATGATGTTTTTTACTATCGTTTTTAACCCTTCTTAAGCGTTTATATGTTCTTATGATCCCTTGATAGGTACCTATTGGTAAAAATTATACAAGAAATTATACAAACGGGATACGAATAATATACAGGGTATAATACAGTAATTTGTCTACAAGTATTTGTATTCATTCAAAATGTTGTTCAAAAATATTTACTGGTTAAAATAAAAAAAAGTAAAAATAAATTGAAGAGACATCTTCAGACGTCTGCTAGTAAGTAATCAATTTCGGATTCGAACCTTACTTACACCAATAAAGTAGATCGCCCATAAAAATGCTTTAACAATATTCTCAATAGATGTCACTATAGAGAAAGAATATTAAAAATATTCAAAAATCTGTCGAAAAAACAACTCGCAAGTGGATTGTTCTGTACATCTTAGATATATACAAGTTTCAAAAATTTGTCATACATGGTTGTCAGATGACAGGCGGAATGGGGAATGTTGTAATTACGTCAAGTGGCCACTTAACCCAGCCAATGACAGGTCATAAGCCCTGTAAACGCCTAGATAACCCACATTCGTTTCCAGAGCTTCTCTGTCTCTGTTGAGATATCAATTTTTTTTTTTTTTTTTTTATACCATATCCGCTCCCTATGTGGAGCATATGGAATCCACAAACTGCCTCCAGGCCAAGCGGTCGGCCGCCAGCTCCCGCGCATTCTCCCAAGTCAAGTCCACGTCCCGCCAAGTATTTGAAGCTCTCGACCCTTTCGATGACTTGTCCCGACAAAGCCAGGGGCATCTGGGCATCTTGACACGAGCTGTTACACATGACATGGGTTTTACCAATGTTGATTTTTAAACCCATGCACGTGGAGTGCCAATTAAGCCTATCAACAATTATTTGAGATATCAATAATATCTAATATATTTTGTACTTAGTTTCCTATAAGCCGTTTAAAATACATATTTTATTCGCTTTTGTTTTAATAGATAACCATAATTTACATTAACAAATTAATGCTATTAGATATTGTAAGAATTGTAGGAACAATAGATCGGAAAAAATGCATTGCTAAATAATAATTTTCAAAGTAATAACTACCTAAATAACCATTACGCCATTTCTCCGTAGGGGTAGGCAGAGAGGATAGAACACCATACCACTCTGTCCTGACAGACTTCCTTTGCTTCCTCTACATTCATACATCTTCTCATGCACATACGCCGATTATTCCGACTTTTCACATGTGCACTTTCAAGTACTTGATGTATTTGGTCATGCCAAGTCTTTCTTGGCCTTCCGCGGCTTCTACATCCAGGCACACTTGCATTTAAACTTTTTTTGGCCGTTCTTTCATCACTTCTACATATTATTATTCTTCAAAGTTATACATTTTTTAATAATTCGAAATTGTGTATTTGTAGCAACATTTATCCATTTCAAACTGAAATTTCAAATTAATTGCATTATGCACTTATAGGTCTATTTTGTAAATTTTGCATTTTCTTCCTTGATTTCGAACTTTTGGGAACAAATGGGAAATGGGACACCAATATATAATACAATTTGAATGTAAACTTAAATGTTGATCAGTTTCATATCATTGCTGTAGGAACGAGTTACGAGTATGTACAGGATGATACAAATAATAATCCCCTGAAATTGCGGTAAGGGTTACACAAAAGTCGGTCCCACCAACCACAATACATAATACCTACAGCGCCCGCTACGATCATCCAAGATTAAAATTTTCGCTCCAATAATCTCTACCATTACTTCTATTGTTATATCCTGTTCGCTTTTGGGACGGTTTTTTAATTTTACTTTCTGTGATCGCAACAAAATAAAATGTAATTATTATCTTAAATAAAATACTTTGTTTATAACTTTAAAGCTTTATTCATGTTTTTCTTGTGAATTTGTGAATTAATCACTACAAAATTAGTGTTTCTTACATAAATTTTAAATTGCAATCAATTGTTCATGTAAATAAATAGCGCCTACTTCTTTTTTCCCTTTAACAGTATCGTATGGTGCATATGATACTGTTTTTTTAGATATTATGACAATTTGCAATATGTCGGCTAGATGATCAGTTTTAGAGGCGCAACCCTGAACCAAAGCTGGAAAAATTTTCTGATTTGCCTTATGACACGGGACCACGTGGGCAGCTTATACAAAATGAGGCATTTATTTTTTTACGTAAAACTAAGACAATAAATTAAAAAGTAGCACCCTAATTCCTTAAAATTTTGTGTGCTATTGAAATAACTAATTGTCTCTATTTTTCTGTCACTTTAAGGTACCCTGATAATTGAAAAAAAAAAAGCAAAAATTGGGTTTCCCGTTTTTCCTTTAAAATTAATTATTTTCTTCGAAATTGGTTTTCTCTAGAAAATACTTAAACATACGTAATATTTTTTCGAAGCTTTGTGGCTGTCAGCAAATACGGAATATAATTTTGAAAACATCAAAATTTCCAACGCTTGCTTAGGGTGGAGCCAACCATTAGTAGATACTAGTCCAAGAATATAATATAGGTATTGTAACATAAGCAAGGGTATTATAAAGTAGGCTATATAGTCTTTATTTTCAGTTACCTGTTAAAATTGAAACAATAAGTGATGCCAATCCTTTCCTGTCAATTTACTCGTCAATTAAAAATTGTAAATTGATAGGCAATTGCCTATGCAAAACATAAATTCAAAAAGTATTTTATCAAACATAAATTGTCGACTATTAGTCATCTACTTAAGTAGTGTCACATTATTGTTTTCTATCGATGGTTCATTTTGCAGTTCGTGGCAATGATATTGTTTCTGCTTTTTTTCATTACGATTGAAATTACGTTATATTTATTTCAAATAATGTCAGTTCGTCCTTTCCTTGACTTTGGCAATCTATTGAATCCCAAAGTCTACACGCCACTTCCTCTCCTAGCGACGAATCGCAAAACTATACAGACATAACCAAAAACAATGTAAAACGTCAGAGTGTAAAAAAAAATTAGCGCCATGCCGCGCCGTGTGCGAAATATCGCAATAAAATCAAGATAAAGTGATCCAAGAAAATCCTGAAATAGTGCCAAAACGAAAAAAAACGTGAGCCTTACTTTTATTTTATTAATTTACAGCATTGATACTTTATTAGAACGAACATCGCGATTCGGCAGTTAATTTTCTTCGATCACTCTTTGGGAAAAGACAAACGCCCTGCTAACGGTCGCAGGGCTACCGAAGAAGAATACGACACGCCTTACGTATTCTTTTTATACTTCAAATGTGGATAAATTCGATTGAAAAACTACGTTACATGAAGAAAAACGGAAACTATCGACGCGCATGCGTGGTCGTTTCTTTAAATTCCGCCAAAATATATCATTATATGCAGCGAACAATAATACGTGGGCTGTAGGGGCGGGAGTGGGGGGGGGGGGTAATGGTACAGGATAGGGGGTGACTAAAGAAGGTAATGTATCTCATAGAATGAAAATTTTAATGCGTTATCCAGATGCATTAAATTCAGGAGCAACATATTAAATCGATCTTGATCCATATCAACGTTATTTTTTACTACTGCACACCTCCTCTTATTTATTTACCTTGTCCGCACCCAATGGTGCATAGAGCACTACATTGGGTGCATGCACGAAGTGCATTTATTTACTAACGGAGGAGAACAATATCGTGAACACCCTGGTTTGAGAAATTTTCGATTTTTTGTAGAAACTCCGAGTCTTGAGTCCAGCGTCTTAGCCATTACGACTGGAGGCTGCTAAGATAATAAATATCTAATAATATTGATATTCCTACAAAAACAGAGAAACTATGGAAATGAATAGGATTATCTAGGCGTTTACAGGGTTAATGACTTGTCATTGGCTGGGTTAAGTTACAACATTTCCCATTCCGCCCATCATCTGGTAACTAATTCTTATATTTTCAAAGATCTTTTAGGATGAATTATGACAGAACGCTTCATATTTGACGACTTTTTTCAACATTTTTTCGTCATTTTTTCTCTCTGGTGACATCAGTTGAGGAAAAGGTCATAAGCCCTGTAAACGCTTAGATAATCCACATTTGTTTCAAGAGTTTTTCTGTCTCTGTTGGGATATGAATAATATTTTATATTAGCCCAACATGGGTATAATCCAGTAATTTGTACACATTCAAAATATTGACAAATAATAATATCTGATTAGTTTTACATTTTTTCCATCCTTGATTTTATGTTTTAACCCATGACTTTAATATCCCTGTCCGCAAGACATATTTTTATTCATTTCCTCTAAAAAGGTTTAGGATACCACAGCTGGCAGACAATGGCTAAAATCAGAGTATGAAAAAAGATGATTTCGCATTGGATTTTATTTTACAAAAGTTTTATTATAGGTACAATAATCCCAACATTGCGTTTCGGAAAACGAAATTGATTGCGGTCTCGGAGTATTGTGTTCCATTGTCAGAAATACAAGATGTGAATTCCAATTCAACCCTCCATTGTTAAGTGAAGTTTTTGGATTAACTTGAAGATGTGTTTTGAGGTACCTAGTATGTAGGTGTATATTATAATATGAATGTCCTTATAATGCGCCTACCTACCTACGTAATCTTGATAATATTATAAATTATTTAGAAACAAAACTGCTTAATTCAAATTGACATGGTATGCCAAAATAATTTTACACAAGTTGAGTTCGATTTCCGAAAGGGTCAAAATTAACTATACTATTTATATTATGTACATACATGCAGATACATGAAAATATTTTTAAAATTTAATTGCGATTACCACTGGAATTCCTCATTGTATCCAATTATAACATTTCATTAAATGATATTACTCGATCCTACCTATTGTTTTTACGTAAAATATTGCGTATTTTTTTTTCTTAAGAAACTAAAAATTTGTTTATTTATTTTTATTTTATTTATTAATAATAAATTTGTTTACACCAAAATACATATTATGTGAATACAATTTATCAGAAAAATTACAAAGTAACATAAATACATAGAAAAAGATTTTAATTTTTTTTTTTTATATATATAAACAAAAATCCCACAAAGGCATGAGCCTGTTCGTGGGTATCGCGTGTCTGTTAGATGCTCTTATAATATTGGCAATTAACATTATACAAGTTTTTTTTTAAAATTTAAAAAAATTATAATATAAGTAAAGGAAGAGGGGAAGAAAACAGTATTTACATAATATAGATGGTTAGAAAGAATTTACTTTAAAATATAACGAATTTTTATTTTTATAAAAGAAAGAATCTATATTTTTGAATCTTTATAAGTTTTTTTAAACGAGAAATAAATTTGGAAAATTTGAAATAGTTATATTTTTATCAGAATGCAGAGAATTTACGAGTTTTGGTTACGTAAAATGTGCGTGTCTCTGAGCTAGCCTCGTTTTACAATGTGGGATTTCTAGCACACGGTTCCTTGTTTTAATTTAGAGTTACACTCATTTTTCCCCGCTTCGTGGTTGTAGCGGTAGCTCGTTGGGCTGCCATGCATGAAGTTGCGGGCTCCATTCCCGATGGAAGTAAATATGAAATATTTATTTCAATGTTATTTTCTCAAAAAATATGTAATATATATGACACCTCAGACCGGCGATGAACCGTAAGATCTAACCAAACTAATAACTAACCATCACGCCATTTCCCCGTAGGGGCAGGCAGAGAGGATAGAACGCCATACCACTCTGTCCTGACAGACTTCCTTTGCTTCCTCTACATTCATTCATCTTCTCATGCGCATACGCCGATTATTCCGACTTTTCACATGACCACTTTCAATTACTTGACGTACTTGGTCATGCCATGTCTTTCTCAGCCTTCCGCTGCTTCTACATCCAGGCACACTTGCATTTAAACTTCTCTTAGCCGTTCTTTCATCACTCGTTCGCTCCACATGACCAAACCATCGTAAAAGCCCTCTCTTAATTTTGTCGATAATGCTTGTCTCAGTCTTGCACTCTGCTCTAATTTCGACATTTGTACACCTATCATACATAGTCTTACCACACATTCGCCTGAGAGATCGCATCTCAACAGCATTCAGTCTACTGTCTACTTTCATCCTTCTTTTTCCACCACCACGCTTCACTACCATACATAATATATACCATATATTCACCGTAAGATCAATGTTCCAAATATACTGCACATGGTGTATTAATTAATACAGTGCCCTTATGCACCATTGGGTACGGATAAGAAAAAACAGTAGCAAATATAAACTATTTGATAAATAATAATAATTAGCAAAAATGTGCTTACTTACCTTGACTCAAAAATAAAAAAAGTTATTTTAGTTCCGTATAACAATCATCCTCTCTGCAACTCTCATGTAGGTACACCTCTCCCTTTGTCCGTATTTGCCGCCCTATTGTCGGGCGGCAGAGTTCCGTATTGCGGTGAGATCCAGTCGATCCTACCATTGTGCCGCCCTGGGATTATCCCTGACGGAGATTTCTACTTTTGCTTTGATACCATTGTAGAAATAGGTATACGCGGTTTCTTAAAAGCAACTGGAAAGAAAATATGTATAATATTTTCTCACAAATGAAATAAATTTTTATTTTTAAATACTTTTATCTGACTATTTCAGTATTTATTTTATTTATTTATTTTTTAGTACATTGCAGTTTTTAAGACGTCATATTGTTATTTTTAATGCATTCCTTACTGGGGGACCCCGTGCTGAGGAAAGCATTTTACAAGTTAATGTTTTTTTTTTCTCGGTCGACATTATTTACAAAAAATAGCAAGTTAAACCATATTAATTTACACACGTACTTAATCAATGTCACTTATTGATACTATCACAAACATGGTAGGTAGATGAGGTTCAAATATATTATGACAATGACAATTTGAACGGGTGGTGGCCCAGTGGGTAGCGTCGCGGTCTCTGAGTCCAGAGATCGTCGGAAGGGGAATCCCCACTTCGACACGACTCGATCCCTAATTTCAAGCACAAGCCAATTTTAAGTATTCGTTGTACTTGACCATGCCATGTCTTTCTCGGCCTTTTTAAAATTTTACAACCTCAACAGGCCAGAAGGCCAAATTACAGAGGGGAACCACGTCACAAACACCCAGGCTTGAGAAAATCACTTTTTATTTTTGTGCTCTCACCGCGAATTGAACCAAAAACCTATACATTCAGACACATAACCATCATAAATCCTTTAAGCCATTATTCTTTCGTTCGCTCCGTATAAGTACCTAAATTTGTTCATGTATTGAATTTATCTGCGCTTATAATTGGGTTGTTTCCGATAGCATGATTATCCTTGAAAACGTTATAAATATTTAAAGCCATTTTTACAATTCCAACGATTATAAAACACAATGATCAAAAATTTTGTTTTTATTTATAAATTTATGTTTTAAAAACATGAAATTACGAGTGACTTTTAACGCCCGTTATTGGCTAATGACGTCATACCCGTTCATTATGAAAGGTGTGAAATTCATTACGAAGTCAGCGCCCATATTGATGTGACGTCACACCCCATGCGCGCCAAATGGAGGATTTTGCGAGCGATTTGAAAAAGCGCTATTTCAAACCGCGTTAGAAAATTCATATGACATCGTAAAAATTTAAAAAAAATTCCCTTGATATTGTTATTTTTTCAATCAATTTTTTGAAATCAAAAATATAGAAAATCGGAAATAACTCAATTGTATAAAATAAATTAAATTTTAAAATTAAATTACTTCAAAATTTATTGAAAAAAGTCGCGTTCTGCGCATGCCTACAGGCAGTTTCAACTATACCGTGTAAAAATAAAATTCACACCACACAGATTTATTGCTCAATACGGTACAAGAAACCTTACAGTTTCCTGAACAAGAAACTGCACAGTTTACTGTCCCGTATAAAGTGCGCTTTAGGTTTTGTAATCAATGCAAGTATTTTGGATACCAATCAGAGAAAAACACCACTATGAACCTTTTTTGGGCCTATTAGACCGTAAAAATACTATCGCTCAGACCTTTCACGGCATCTAGAACCTGCGATCAATGCAGCTTTTCAAATCGGACGCCTTTGCAATGCACACCTTTAAATTGCATACTTAACATGCTTTGACGAATGCAAAAACGCGTACAAAGCGTGGGTAATAGATACGATGGCTATGTTTGTGTCTCACATTAACACTTGCGGCCCCTTCAGACGTAAATTTTGGGTCACTGTGCCGCGTCTTAGACAAGAAAGGACATATACACCGTGTCCCACGATGAGACCGCGAAACTCCGGAGGATGATTGTTCATGGTATTCTGAGAAAAAAATCCTAATAATTTTTTTTTTGATCCGGGCATTTTTAATAATTAATTTTAAAAAAGTATTAATAAAAAGCGACTAGTGTAATACTGGCTTCTGTCTAGGCAAGTAGGTACCAAGGACGTATTGATACGAGATCACTACGCGATCTTATTGGTTCGCGGTCCAATAGGGATGCGCTTCGCTTCGCGCTTATTGGTGGAGGTCACGTGGTGTGAGCCAGTTCAAAAATGGACGGTATTACACGCGTGAATTTTTATTCATGTTTTAATCATTTTTTTAAGAAATTAGAATTGAGTTTTTTGAAAAACTTTATTAAGACTTTTTTCTCAGAATATCATGAATAATCACCCTCTGGAGTTTCGCGGTCTCGTCGTGGGACACGGTGTATAGAGATCACAAATCTCCAGATATTTTTTCTCCGTTATTTAGATACTTTACCATGCCCGCAAAAATCGCTGCAGATTTAAGAAACCATGTCCAGATATAATGAGGCTATTAGAATAAAAGTTACAATGCTCCGTTTTTACTAAGGCTCATAATCGCTTTAAACTAATTTGCGTAATATTGCATGGAACGGGAATAAATGGGGCAGAAGGCAATGCTTATTGCTTATCAGTTTTAGGCAATTATGAGCCTTAGTGAAAACGGAGATTTCCAACTTCGCTTCAAATGGTCAAATTTATTGATTTAAGATTTAGAAACCACAAAAACATTATGGCACCTAAATTGCTGATTAATGATTTCAACTTTTCCTTTCAAAGTTTTAAAAAAACTATTTAAATACCTGACTCAATTTTGTTAAATATCAGGTAAAAAGGTTAAATAGACCATGTTTTTCTATACTTTATTACCTCAAATCTGAGTTCGTTAGGTTAGGTTAGGTTAGGTAGGTACCTACCTATCAATTTTTTTAAAACTTTTTTTTTATTAAAATATAATATTATTGTATTCATAGACATACATTTTTTCGCTGTCAATAATTATTTTTCTTTTGGTTTTTACATACAAGTGAATTCTATATTGTTTCCATTTAAAAAATCTGCATTTTTCACATTCCTTTTCTTGATTCGCCGGTGCAGTGGACCCTGTTAATAAGTGGGTGTATGTGCATACAATGCAACACAAATAACAATAAAAGTGCATTGACAAAGCGCAGATCGGTGGGCGGCGTATTTAGAGGCGTAATTTGGTAGCTGTTGTGTTAAGTATGCACCCATGGACCCATGTAAATAAAATGCATCTCATAGACACTATGGATCTAAGTAGGCGCTTGCTTGCACTTAAAAATGCATCTTTTCAGGGTAGTATTGGATTTTCACAATTTTTTAAAAATATTCTTTTAGAGCTTCATAATGCCAAATTTTTATTTAAGCAGAAAACTAAAAATTTACTAAAATCTTCAACGAGAGCATATCATTAAAATATGTACCTAGATTTAAATTAGTGTGGTTCGAAAAAAGTTTAGAAAATGCCTGTTTTAGGTTTGTTATGGTCATAATATTTCAATGCTTATTTTGACTACCTAGTCATCAATAATGTTTCGAAATGTAAAGAGTGAGATTAATTTTTTTTCAACTAAAATAATTATTACAGAGAGTATAGACTACCCTATCTTAGCACGCTTCCTTCATTTCCACCACACTCATATACATCGTGTCATGAACGCACGCCGATTGTTAGAAGTAGAAGCACAAATATCAAGAGCAACAAATATTTTGATGTAGTCGTGCAATAATTCAAATCTTCATCTTCTTCTTTCGCCACGTTGCTCCCATGTGGAGCATGTGGACATCACTAGATCCCTTCAGGAGACCCTATCGCCGGCCAACTCCCTCTCTTACTACCAAGTCTGGCTTGATCCATCAGCTCCCTCGAGTACAAAATGCAAATAAACAAATAAAATATTTAAAAGTGTCCCAAATTGTACCCTGACAAATACCACCTATGTCCACATAATCCGCCTCGTATTGTCCAAACACACAAACAAATCTCAATTACGCCCGAAAACATACGGCTTTTACTTTTGCCGCCCCGCTCGTCAATTTGTACCACATATGACCCATAAAGGTGCCGCCCGACAATGTGACACATCTGACCCACAAAATGCCGACAAGATCAAACGATCCCCATCGATAGCGCCTTGGTCCAAGGGATTTAACAGAGGATGGAAGAATCCCAAGTTACGTGTTCATTTGACCATGTATTGATGGGGATGAGAATTAAATACGTCTTGTACTTCTGTTATTGAAAGGTGTCATTGTAAACAAAATGCTCTCAAGCAAAAGGCCGGACCTCACATTGGAGATTTAAGTTGTAGGTATACTATAGACCAGTCATAAGTATAAATATGTTTGTATTGAGGACGTTGCTTTAGTTACACTTCTGGATATAATGTTAGAATATAAAAGTGTTAAACAATTATATCCTGATTTCTACTATAATTAGGTGTAATTGACAATTATCGAAAAATGGAAAACAGATGATTTCTAATTAATACTTTTAATACTGAGTAATTGGACAACAAGGGGATGTACGAAAAATGGAAAACAGATGTATTTTGGACATAATGGCTACTTTTAATACAATATTAAACTATACTTACAGGTGGTGTAACAAAACTCGATGTACAACCCGAAAACTGGTGAATCTACGTCGTATTTGTGTAGTATGACTATTCAATCTAAGCTAAAAAAAATTTTTAATTTTTAATAATTAATAATTTTCAAGTATTTTCACCTATAACTAGGGATTAGGAATTAGGGAGTCCAGACAATCCCGGTTCGAATTCCCACTCCGCCAAGACTTAATTCCTATTATCAAGCCCATGCGGCTTTGATTAATTTGAAGATAGTATTTTCAAATTGACATTATGTACAAATATCATAAGATTATACTACTACTTTCCCTTATTCGCTCCTGGTGGTGCATAGGGTACTGGAACACAAATTATTACTGAAACATTTTTAATTAATTAATTAATTTAATCAGCAAATCTTATATGTAGATTACAATTTACATATGAATACATAGATTTAAAAATTATTAAAAATTCAATGCATAAACACAAATACATTTTTAATGTGAAATATAATTTGTTTTTAAAACTTCATTAAAATGTTGTACAAGTACAAAACCAAAGCTTAAATTGAAAACAAAGGAGATATCAATAAAAGTAAAAAATAAATTAAGCACTCAAATTACTTTCCTGGTTAGAAAAACTATTACATCTTTTCTGAACTGGGTCTCTGTGATATGAAAAACATCTCTTTTATTTATTTATTTTAAATTTTACTTGTTTATTATTTAAAGTTTTAAGCAATTTACATTTTTTTAATTTTTTAATTTCACTTATTTATTTTAGATAAAAAAAACTAACGCAATTTACATTTTATTTATTTTAATAAAATTATAAATATTGAATATGTTATACCAGAATGTGTTGCTACCTATTTTTTTTTCTTATTATATACAATATATGAATTATGTAATGTAAAAGCCGTTTGGGCGTGGATAATATTAAAATAAAATAAAATAAAATATCGTCAGAGAACACAAACGACGTAGTTTTAAAAACCCTGCAAAACCCCGTGCTAACCTAAAACCATTTGAACCCATCACAAAAGAACATACGTTTTATAAAAAACCCTTTTGCTTGCCCAGCCCTAGCCCAAAGGGGGTTTCCCCCCGCGGCTAAACCGTCAAAACGGGGCCTTAAGCCAAAAAAAAAGGTTTTTTTAACCCGGGGGCCCCGTTTGGGTCCCCGGGGTTTTTTTGTTTTTTTTTTTAAAAAGTTTTTGAAACCCCGCGGGTTTTTTTAAAATTTTTTTTGGTTGCCGAACGCCGGCTAAATGCAAAACGGCCCCCCCCTCCCGGGAAAAATTGAAAAAAAGATATGTCGAAGAAGAAAATATCTCGGGAAATGGCTCCGACTTGAACGCCCTTTAATCCCGATCGATAACTTTTTTAAACCCCGGGGTTTCTTTATGGGAAAAAGTTTTTAAAAATCATGGTTTAAAAAATCGTTATCACGTCGCTTTTTACCGGCCCCATAGTGATCTTTGATCAGCAACAGGGTAAGTTTTTGTTACATTGGGGTTAATTTTAACTCCAACCAACACATTTAAATCGACAAAACCCGGGTTACAAAAATTTTGGCAATAAAAAATGAAGAGACTCTGATATTATATTTAAAAACCTGCAAAACTATAAACGTTCCCAAATTTTTAAACCCCAATTTTTGGCACTATCAAGTAAACTCGAATTGTGATTTCCCCTTCCCTTTTTTAACTTTTAAATAAATGTAATTTTGTAACTTTTTAAAAACTGTTTTTTAAGTAGTTTATTCTCTTAAACCCCAAAATTTTTTAATTGAAAAGTAACTTAAAAAAAATGTACTTTTTTAAACAATTTTGGGAAAGCCCTCGGGCGTAAAGAGCTAATAAAAAAATACATTCCCAAAAAATTTTTTTATTTTTTATTTTTTTGGAAAATTTTTTAAATTTAAAAAAATTAGAAAAAATTGTAAAAATAAAAAGGTAAAAACTCCGGGAAAAAATTTTAAATATTTTATTTTCAAAAATCAACCAGAGCTCAGACCACGGGGGGGAAAAAATAATCTTTTTTTTTTTTGGGGAAACAAATTCCCAAAAGAAGATTAATATAAGTTTTGAATTTAACCCCAAGATTTTCCCCCCCTATTAGGGCCCTCCTTTGCCCAAACAATTTTTAATTCAATTAAAAATAATTTTATCAATAAATTTAAGACCGAAAAAAAAACTTTATAACCCAAAAAAAAGGTTGGCTTTTTGGGGATTGCGGTTTAAAAAAAATCCCAAAAAAGAAAATGAGGAGCGGGAAAAACCGTTTCGGGGGGAGCGAGGAACCAAACCTCAGACGCCCCCGTTGATGGTCGAATGGAATTGGAGACATGGATAAGGGGATGGAAATAAGGCAAAACCTAGTGGTACCTCAGGGGCAGTATGAAAATAAAAAAAAATTTTTTTTTAATCCAATAAGGTTTTACAAAACATTTTAAAATTTTAAAACAGAAAGTGGGTAATATCTATACAAATATTATTTTATTGGCTTTTAACGCCAAGAGGGCTTTTACATAGACATTTATAAATGTTACACTTAGTTAGCTATTCATATACCGAGGCCAAATTGCATCCAGAAACTGTTCCCTAAAATGCCAAGATTAGTGTTGAAACCATCATTCTTAGCATACTAGTTTGCCAGTGCGTGCATTCTTCGAATAGATGAGTTTGCAACTGTAATTTGACGATGAATGGCTGCAGTAAAAAAGTGCATTACACGGGTTACTCCGACCCAGGCACTCGTACACTATTTAAATTTGGTTAGTTGAAAACAATCAACCATAGATTTTAATACTTTGAACAGAAAAGAGCAAATCAATTATATTCCTTCTATTTTTCTAATGTTTTGTATATTTAAAAATTATAATTTTATGTTAACAATAGTAAATTAAATTTTATAATTAATGAAAAGCGCAAAAATTTATATTAGACTCTTTTCCAATGGTTTTTACGTGACCGAGCAATATAAATAATGTAGATACAGTGCGTTTTTTCCATATTAGCTCCCTACGATGAGCATAATAATAGATTCCACATAACTATTCTTTACTTTTACCCTAAGCATTTACAATAAACCAGATACTATACATTTTTAAAGTTTGCAAATAAACCTAGCTAAGATACACCCGAAGAAAAAAACATGGCTATCACATAGACCTGTTTAGTTCACACTAGACAAGCTATTTCAAAAAAGAACTGTAAAAATTTTATGTTCCATTTGTATTTTTCAGTGAAAAAATGTACCACTATATCCATCTTCTACCCTCTAATACGTTTGAATCATTCTGTTTCCCTCTAACAAATTGAGGTTTAGTCAAAATCGACTCAATCGACTAGGACGTGGAAATAAAACGGAAGAAAAAAGCGTATTTATGTTAAATAAACATCATTGAGTTATCGTGATTTTTTCACCATGACTTGTTGACCAGCGATTACTCATTGCGCTCATACTTACTATTCTAATACGGGCCCTTATAAAAAAAAGCATAATTAAGACACGTACTTATAATATATCCTGTTTCCTGTAGTATGCCTCCCCTTTTTACGGATTTATCCGTGAAATCGTCCGCCATTGTAGCCAATTTATGTTTGATCCTGGCGCACGTTCTTGCATACCGTCAGACTTCGGCAGACTCCGGCAGCCTTCGTCATTCTCCGTCACGGATCGTCATCTCCACAGCTAACTGCGGTACTGATCATGGAAAATTTGTTACATTAGTGTACTAGTTAATTGAACGACCCCTATATTTTTTTTATTCAGTATTGGCCACTATACAAACACAGAGATTTTGGTGAATTGTTTATTTTTCATTATTGTACCATATCCGTTACCTGTGTATCTCTGAGTCTATGAATCCCATAAGCTGCTTACAAGCCAAGAGATCAGCCTTCAACTCCAGCGCGTCTTCCCAAGAAGCGTCAATTTTCTACAGGCGCTTGCCTTCGCCTTATTATTTCTTATTTGCTCCCATTCTATAAAATACTGAATTAAAATTTGACGAACTGCTTTCAAGGTAAGCGAACAGTTTTAGTTTCGCCTGGGTCTTTTTATGATTACGTCCCGTGGTTTTTTACAAGTCAGGTTTACAAATGAAGAAATTAGAGCAGAATGCAAGGCTGAGATAAGCATTATCGACAAAATTAAGAAAGGTCTTTAATACGTTGGGTTTGGTCATGTAGAGCGAATGGATGATGAAAGAAACGGCTAAAAAAATCATATGAGCGACTGTGCCTGGATGTAAGAAGTCGAGGGAAGGCCGGATAAAGACATGCATGATCAAGTAAACAAGAGCTTGAAAAGTGGACATGTAAAAAGTCGGAATAATCGACGTGCGTGCATGAGAAATGTATGAATGTGGAGGAAGCAAGAGAAGTAAGCCAGGACAGAGCGTGTGTGGCGTTCTATCCTCTCTCGCCTAAATGGCGTGCTGGTTAGTTACTTAGTTAGGTAGTTAGTTAAACGTCACGTTGTTCTGCCAAAAATTGCCAATTAATCATTAGCAGTAGACGTCCAGGTCACCAGGAATTAAGGATCGCATTGTTAAGGCTCTCGAAGGGCGTGTACAAATTTAAAAAAAAAGTTTAGTAACATACGCCTAGCCCGTACACTTTACTTATATTTAGCCTGTGTCAACTACAAATTACCTACAATAAAATTTACTTTTACAGAATGCGAATCCCTCTACTTTTCATACAAAAATTATTACAATGGATTTGTATCTGGTATCAAAAGATATTAAAAAACTTTGCTGGAGTTGTCTGTAAAAAAGGTTTACGGACGAAAATTTTCCGTGATAATGTCATACGAAAACATTGATGAAAAATAGCATACTTTTATGAATTGAAGTGAATTATTATTACTGAATTATTATTACTTTGTAAAATCCAAAGCAAAATTACAATTTTTTTTATAAAATTTTTCTTTGCACTTTTTTTTACTATGTTTTTTGTCTTGAGTGCTGCTGCTGTCTCCCTTCTACTCGGACGCATCGGCCGATGGAGGGAAGAGAGATTGATGCGGCACAAACCGAACGCTTTAGGCCCGATCGTGCCTCTCTATCGCTTGTTCGCCGCTCTCGCTTGCACACGGCTCATGGAACGTGAACAAAGAAAGTCCAGCTTTTTTCGTGTGTGCAGCCGGCATTCACTCGATTTATTAGACGTTATCACGTCAAAATATATATATGTATATATGGCTCAAAATGTCGAACACTCATATTCTTGCTGAAGTTGAGGTCGGAAAACTATTGATATCCATCAAGAGTCCCGATTTAATATGTAGGGCCATTACTAAAACTAGATACAGGTCGGTACTAAGACGATAACGACGTAAATCCATAGAAAATTGACGATTCAAGGCCGATATCGACCTCGTACGTATCTACATGTCGATATTCCTGTAACTGCCTAACTAATCCTATCACAATATAGATACATCAATGAAGGAAAATTCAATTGATAAGATATTAACCTTGTACATCATCATAGTGCGAAGTAAAAAAAATAAATGGTAGATCCCAATTTTAAAAAAACACTTCCCATTTTCAACCATAGTAGTATCAGTTTAAATATGTGAAGTGTGTACATATTTATATTGTTTTCATCGCTATTTTAGAACATTAATTACTATTATTTATTATTTAATTTATTTTTTTTTATATTTCAAAAGAAAAATTTTTTGTTTACATAGATATACATTAAAAACACATATACCTAGAAATGTACAATAAAAATAAAAAATATATAAACAAAAAATCCCACCAAGCAGCATGGCCTGTTTAGTGGGTATACTGTGAAAGTCATACAGTGTGCACGTGGCAAAAGAGAAAGATAGTAAAAGAAAGAAAAGTAAACAAGATAGTATACCGGAAGAAGAAGAGGGGAAATAACTATAATATATAAAATAAAAAATCACGTAGATTATGTTAAGTATAGTTATTGTCTTTAAAGTAAGAATGATTCTACCTTTATACTTTGTATCCAACTTTGTGTTAATTTTTTATAAGATGAAAAATTTGGAAAATCTGACAATGCCATTTTATTGTCAGTTAAAAAAGAATTGTCATTGTTATTTAATATTAAATTTATAAAAACAAATTATGTAACTCCTCAATAATTTAGCCAAGACACCTCCTTTTGATATAAGACAGGAACCCATTACCCCATTTTGAGTTTGTCGAGCTGTCAAATTGTTTATAAAGTATCCCCAACACCATTTTATTGGCAATTCTATCAACACCAGCCAGTGGCGGCGCGTCTAGTTCACACACATCGTACCCAAATACAATATCGCATTATGCATTATGCCGGGTCAGACCGCACCAGGGTGGCTCGTGCGGCCAAAAGGGCGAGAGGGTGGCTCAAAAAAGAATGGCGAAATCGCTAAAAAACAGTTGAATCCGTGGCGCACGTGGCGGTCACGTGATGGCCGCGTGGGAGGAATATTAAGTCGCTCGATCGCCACGCGATCCAACAGCGGAGGAGCGGAGTACGACAGCTCTGTTGCGAGGCTGCGATTTGGTCGATTGGTGGATAATGATGGGTAAAACGGGGTGATTTTGTGTGTGATGGAGGTAATATAAACAAATTCTTTTTATAAGTTTAAATTTACTTCGCTTTGCAATGTTTTTTAAGCATTTTAACTCAAAAAATAATATGTTCAATAAAAAAATGCGAGTTGCATAAAATACGCACTTTTTCTTTTAGAATTAGTAAAATAATTTATTACGTTAACGAATATAAAAAAATATATTTTTCCCCTAATGCTGTTATTTTTTGATTATTTAAAATATTTCAGTTAATCTATGTACTTATGATAGACATTGATTAAAAATGCACGCAAGTATGAAAATAATAAATTATATAAATAAAAAAACTTAGATTTTGTCCACTAACTTTTTTTTTTAACTACACATTGTTTCGGACACGCAGTACTGTCCATCTACAGGTGTATTTTAAAATTAAAATAAGCTCAGTGGACAAAAACCAAAGTGTTTTATTTATATAATTCAATATGTTATTCCACATAACGCCGATTCAATAAATAATATGAAAATATTATTCCGAAAATGATTATATAAATTATTCGTTAAATATATTTGTTTTCAATTCTTCTTCTTCGATAGCACTTGCTACAGTCCAAAATGGGCCTTGGCCTTTTCCAACCTTCTCAATTTCAGCCTCCAGCACTGTCTGTCTACGGTTGTCTTCTTCCAGCCGGTCACTTGCAGGAGATGTGCTGCGTTTTTAAAAATAATTGAAAAAAAAGGTTAATTTAAAGTTTTTATTAAAAAAAGGAAATTTAATAGTTATCCAACTGATTTCAGATGAGAATGTGGGTTAGGTACATAAAAAAACTGCATTAAAAATGCTTTATTATAGAAATTTATTCATTATATGTATGTACAAATATCCGCTTCTAAACCATAATTCTTATTTGCAATTTTTGACGTGGTAACGTCTAATAAATCGATGAACGCCGGCTGTACACACGAAAAAACACGACTCATTGTCACGTTCCGCCTGAGCCGAGTGTGCAAGCGAGAGCGCGGAACAAGCGATAGAGAGGCACGATCGGCCTAAACGTTCGGTTTGTGAAGCATCTATCTCTCTTCCACTCCATCGGCCGATGCGTCCGAGTAGAAGGGGAGACAGCAGCAGCACACAAGAAGAAAAGAAAAAAAAATAATGGAACAAATTGTAATTTTCAATTAATTTCTGCTTTGTATTGTACAAAATAATGATAATTCAGTAATAATAATTCAATTCAATTCATAAAAGTATGCTATTTTTCTTCAATGTTTTCTTATGACGTTATCACGTAAAATTATCGTCCGTAAACTGAACTTACAGACAACAAAAAGTTTTTCTTTAATCTGTTTTCTTGAGTAAACACTTTTTTTAATTTGTAAACAGGAACAGATATTTCGTAAGTTCACAAAATCACCACCAAAAAAAATTCTCAACAAACTAACCCCTCGCTACGCTCGCGATATTTTTTATTGCGCGATGCAATTTCATATCGCATTACTGCGCACAATAAGTCATTGCAATTGACACATCAAATTATTATTTTAATAACACTATTATGTTGTAACTGGTGATATTTATGTCAACAATGCCGCTCGGGGAGAGTTACAAGTCCGCCACTGTGCTGTGCTTAGAGCGACATAATGTGACACGTGATCATAGGAATATTACTGCAGTCAAGATATTACATGACGGATGTTATGATTGTCATAAAAATATAGGTCCACACCATAAAAAATGGCTGAGTAGGTATCCCCATGAAGCTTAGAGTAATGACGCGCCAGGCTATAGAGGGGCCCTAACGGTCAAAAACCATTATATGATTGTCAAACACGAAGTTGGCTATAGTTTACAGCAAAACAAATGCCAATGTTTTACAAATGCCTAATGCGGCCTTGGCATATCGACAGTAATTAACTGTCACTATCAACAGTAAACATACTTTAATTTACAAATTGATCACCTAAATTAAGAAAAACTGGTAAATAATGTAAATATGTTGATAAAAGGAAAGTTTTCATACAAATAATACCCATGTTAGGACAATATATGCCAAAATCAATGTAAATCAAAATAATTATTTATCGAAATCAATTACCTGTGAAATGTGACTCCTTTAACACTCTTACTGCTACAACCAAGCATACTACAATTCACCATTGCCGTTTTTGATTATTAAAATCAGGAAGTATCCACGTTATTTACTAGCAAAGCAACGAAAGTGACGTTACGAAAAGTGACGTTACGCGTCTGTTGTCAAACAAATAATAATGGCCGCCAGCAGAGTGAAGTTGTCGCTAACCAAAAATTTGCAACGCTTCCGCTGTATGGTAAACGGCGAAAGGGCCTCTCTATAGCCTGGCGCGTCATTACTCTAAGCCATGAAGGAATACCCTATTAAGTCCGTCCGCCTCGTGGTACAGTGGTTAACGCGTTGGGCTACCATGGATGAGATTGCAGATTTAATTCCTTACAACTTTAACAAGAAACATTTCTTTTCAATATGATTTTTCACACAAAATTCAATTAACACCTGCTTTTGTATTATACAAAATAATGATAATTCAATTCATTTTAAAAAAAGGATGCTATTTTTCATCTATATTTTTCTCATGACGTTATCACGTAAAATTATCGTCCGTAAACCGACTTTACATATAACCAAAAGTTTTTTTTTTATTTGACCCATAGTTTTCGAGAAAATTGAGTACGAAGTACCTACATCTTTTTTTATAAATTTTTGCAAATTCTTATCAAATATACATTAACAATCGTGTTTTTTGTGATTACTAACCACAGTTTGCCGTAACTTTTATTTAAACTAACTTTTTTTTGTTTTGAAAACTTGCAAATGTGCTATATGTAACTAACAAACTAACATAGAAAAAGTGACATAATTTAACCATCCAATTAACCTCGCCTAATTAATAGCAAGTCTATCGCTTCGAAACCTCGCTTAGTTTTAGTCCTTTGCATCCCCATCGCTCGTTATCTGGCAAATCATCTGCAACACGTGCCTGCCAAGCGAGTAAGGACCCAGATTATCCCTAGAAACGACTGACCCCACTTTTTTACATAATAATTAAAACATCTATTACAACTTGCCCCCATTTTGGGCGCGACAACTTAATCCGGTAACAATTGGGTCGCGTGCTGCTTTGACGGTTAGACTAAGAGAAGAGGCACTTTTTATTGGTTGTACCTAGGTACTTATAGTATATTATTTTTAGTATTTAGGTATAATTGTTTGTATCATTTGCCATAAATAATTCCTACGTTTCATTAATTTTAAATTAAACATACCTGTGCAAAATGCAAATTATGATTTTTTACTATCATTTTTAAAATTAACCTCACTTTCCGAAAGGAGAACTGTAAATGATTTAGTAGTTTTATGTAAAATAATAAACTCTTACTTTGATGTCCCTAGTATAATAGAACTGATTAATTTTAGAGTGCCTTCAGTAAATACCAGGTGTAAGTTCTTGTTCCATTGTCCCGGATCAACATCTAGCCAACACAGTGGCTCGACTATACCACGACTGCATTCATTGGGCAATAAATATGAAGAGACTGCGGACATTATGTTTAACACTCTGCAAAGCTATAAGGATGCAATATTAACTCAATTTATGACAGATCGTTTAAATAATATCCAATTGTGATTTCCTTTTTTGTTAACTAAAAGTAAAATTATGAGTAGGTACAAAAAATCTATTTTTAACTTGCTTGCATTTTTTATATACATATGTTTTGTAACTTTTTCAACTTATTTTTTAAAGATATAATTGATTTTTAATATGCTTGATTTTTTTCTCACATACCTACATGTAACTTAATAAATGTACTTTTTTTATCATTTTAATGTAATGTAAATGCCCATCGGGCGTATATGTACAAATAAATAAATATGTAGATAAAAAGATGTATCTATAGGACCTTTTATACCTACACAAATTTTAGAAAAAAACTTGGTATTATGATTAAAAAATACCCACTACTGATAGATGGAATGACTCTTTAACGGTTGACAGATTAATGATTAGCATTTTTCTTTTTTTTTAATTAAAAAGAAATCTATGCAATCTTATGATATTTGCACATATTTCAATTTGTAAATACTGATTTCAATAAAGCCTAAGCGGCTTGTACTTGAAAAATAGGAATCGAGTCGTGTGGGGATTCGAACCGACGATCTCTGGATTTAGAGACCACGAAGCTACCACTGGGCCACCACCCGTTCATTATTATTATTATCAACCTTCGAACAAGAATTAATTATAAGGGGCGTTTCCATATATATTTTTTTAAATAAACGCTTTCTAGGGTTAACTTCACAACACCTTTTATTATCAAATTCCACCGTCCAGCACTTAGGTCAATACACGAAACTTGAGACGTAGATGAGACGTAGTGATGACGTAGAAGTCTATTGATACGTAGTGAGTGACGTAGTGGGTAACTAGACACCTCAGACACTGTTGTATTTTTTATGTATGGTATGTCACTTTTCTGAAATTCTTGTTTCGAAGTTATCAACTAATACAATTATACTATTGCTGCTTCCTCCACATTCATACATCTTCTCATGCATTAACGTCGATTATTCCGACTTCACCTAATTCAAAATACTTATTTTTCAAAAATCAAAATACATGCACGCAAATTTTAACACCTTATTATTTCCTTAATTTTTTGTTTTTTTTAAAGAACCTTTTGATGATTAAACGTTAAATTTAAAAAAAAAAATTTGGTCTTGTTCTATATACAATACGTACTTATATGATTTTTTTATTAAATATTTATTTCATATTTAACAAACCAATTTTAGAAAATTTATGACAAATTATAGGTACAATATTAATACTTAACGCTAAACCTCGCCCATAAAAAAGACAAGCTCTTGTGCTTGGTGAGGGAGGTGGATTACATTCCAAGATTTTTTGAATTAGGTCGTTTTTATCATAAAACTACAACTTTTTGTTTCATACCTACTAGTAAATATATCGACGGTTGAAAGGGAAAAGTTACTAAGGGACATGATATCACTATGTCTCTTGGTATAATTTTCCCTCGCACACATTATGTCGCTTAGTAACTTTTTCCTTTAAACCGTCGGCGTCGATGTATTTGTACTCAAAATCCATCAAAATATTACTCAAATCATCCCTCCAAGCACGATGCAAATTTTCGCATTAAAATATGCTTCGCTTTCAGCTAGCAAAGCTCCGAACCACTCCATTTCTGCGGAAGGTTCTCGAATGCCGATTCCCTGATTCCCTTGTATCGACCATATTTCTTTTTGAATTTGCGTAAACCTCTCCGATTTGTTATAATTCAATATGGCTGTCCCGGTTTCCCGCCAAAATGGCCGTGCGCATCACTTGCTCGGTAAATTGTTTTGTAACCTGATTACAAGCCGCGAAAGGGTGGCTCGTGGTTTTACTTCCTACCCCCTGCAGAGACCACCCCGCGGAGAAATACGTGAGCGATTTAGATTTCAATATTGTTAAGAACTTATTATGAACGATTGTATTCCTGCTGACGTCAACGCTTCGTCTAGTGTGGAGTAAGTAGGTATGTACGTCTGTACTCATAAAGTAGTAATATCATGTCACTTGGTAACATTTTCCTTTGCACGTGTTATGTCGCTTAGTTACTTTTTCCTTTCCGCCGTCGATGTGTTAGTAAGGTAGTTAGTCTTTCGTTGTAACTCGTGTTACAAGAGCTTTTGTTTTTTAAGTACCTACCTACCTAAGTAAAATAATATTTCTACCCCCTTAGACAACGTGTAAAGAGAGATATTATTGTGATTCATTATGCCACTACTACTTTCCCTTATCCGTAACAAATAGTGCATAGGACACCGATTTTAGTGATCATTTATAACATGAAGGCAAGATGATCAGTCTTAAGCTTCAATGTCAGTCCAAGGCCAACTTTTTCAAGTTATAGACCCTGCATAAACTACGTGAAAGGGTTGAATCTGATAAATTGATAAAGAGAAAATGAAAATGTATCCAATTATTCTAAATTACACGCTTTTAACTAACTAACTCACCATCACGCCATTTCCCCGAAGGGGTAGGCAGAGAGGATAGAACGCCACACCACTCTGTCCTGGCTGGCATACTTGTCTTGCTTCCTCCACATTCATACATCTTCTCATGCACGCACGTCGATTATTCCGACTTCTTACATGCCCACTTTCAAGCACTTATTTTACTTGATAATGCCATGTCTTTCTCGGCCTCCTTGACTTCTACATCCAGGCACAGTCGCATCATATATTTTTTTATACATGTTTTTAAAATTAAAAAAATATACACGCTTTTTATAAAAAAATATTTTTTTTTAAATAGTATCTACCTATTAGTCTTTTACTATTTTTGACTAGGTTTTTTTAAAGGGCTAATGAATTTCTCACAAAAAAATACCTTAAATGTTATGATGAAGCTAGTATAGTTCCAACAATATTTTTCTTTTAAGTGTCCAAAAGCTATAGCTTCTACCCTTTATTGAACGCACCTCGTACAACATTGTAAGCTTTGACATGAAAGAAGTGTTCCAACGCTTTCTGTTAGTGACACCAGATCAAAAAACGTGGGATTAACGTGTTTTTATCCGTTCAAAATATTTTGAAAATTAAACACCTCATTGAAAAATAAAATTATATCATATTTATTACTGATACAAAAAAATTAAATGCTTAATATTATTTTCTTAGTGTACCTTAACGTGGGGTAAAAAAATGAATTACTCCCCACTCCACAACATGGAATCCACCCCAATCAAGACCTAAATAATTTAGATTTCCCAATATTCATCCCTTACCGAGATACTTAATAGCTCAGATTGGAAATATATTTTATTCCCCACAATTGGAATCCAATTTGCCTAACCACAAATGGTTTAAGTATGCGATTATAAACAATTCAGACGTTTCTAATTTATACAGGCAATCAAGGTTCAGATCTTTTTATAATTTGTTTTCTAATCGTATCGCGAATTTATAAATTTGAATTCAACACGTCATGGAATAAAATGTGAATGAATATTCACATTTCTTTATTTAACATTTTGGGTTCTTACGATATGCGAGTAAATTCAAATATTTCAATTTCGGGGCTGCTTTAAAATAGTCGGAAACGACTGTGCAAGAAAACAGAAAGTTGTGCTGGAATGGGATTCGAACCTCGACTCTACCACTAGGCCACAACCCAGTTCGAATCGCAATGGAAATATAATGAAAAAGACATAGCATGATCGAGAAAAATAAATACTTAAAAATGGTCATGTGAAAACTCTGAATAATCGGCGTGCGTGCATGACGAGATGTATGAATGTTGAGGAAGCAATTAAAGTGTGCCAAGACAGAGTAGTGTGGGGCTCTAATCTCTCTTCCCACCCCTTTGGAGAAATGGTGTGATGGTTAGTTAGCTAATTTATCACATCGCTAGATAAAAAAAATTCGTTCTAGGAATAATGTGAAAATGTATGTATATACTCGTACCATGTACTCACCTAAAATTGATGTATTTAGTTAGCTAGAGTGTTAATTATTGTGTAACAGGTCATAGGGAAAAAGGTTTTTTTTTAATTTAAAAGCTTTCAAAATGTTTATTTTAAATTAGTGGATAGTCTTATAATAATGTAAAGTCGTATAACGTTTGATTAGGATTTACCGTTAAGTGTTTCTTTTCTTTTTTTAACCACTCTAACAGGCCAGGACACAGATATCCAACTTATCTACATCTATATATATTGTATCGCAGATGTGAATCGTATATATTATGACAGCAATTGGTAACCATATCGTTGACAATAATGTACCATTATATAGGTAGGCGTCACAACTGCGATACAGATATGTTGGTAATTAAAGCCCAAGAAACCTAATAACAGAGGTCAATAGGTTAAGGTTAAGGTCAAGAGGCTTGAAAAAAACAATTTTGATTTTGAGTGACCTCACTGAGAATCGACCCTGGAACATACGTATCTTGAGTCTAACATCTTAGCCATAAGGCTACGGATGCTACCTTTATTAATTTTATATAGTGCATATATCATTATCGACAAAATTAAGAAAGGGCTTTTACGATGGTTTGGTCATGTGGAGCGAATGAATGATGAAAGAACGGCTAAAAGAAGTTAAATAAGAAAATACAAGTGTGCCTGGATGCAGAAACCGCGGAAGGCCGAGAAAGACATGACATGACCAAGTACGTCAAGTACTTGAAAGTGGTCATGTGAAAAGTCGCAATAATCGGCGTATGTGCATGAGAAGATGTATAAATGTAGAGGAAGCAAAGGAAGTCTGTCAGGACAGAGTGGTATGGCGTTCTATCCTCTCTGCCTACCCCTACGGGGAAATGGCGTGATGGTCAGTTAGTTAGTTAGTTAGTGCATATCAGTTTATATATATTTATATGTTACGAAATTTTATGAAAATGTATTCCGAAATTCTATTGGTGTTCGAATGAATAAATATATAATGTAAAATAAATTTAAAAGGTTCCAGTATTTTATACACACTGAAATGGGGTAGGTTTTTCATCCCTTGTATCGCCATCTCATAGTAACAAAGGAGTCCATCGCTTCGTGGGGGTGTAGGTACCGAACCCGGTACTAACTTCCCTTTTTATTTTCATTTTCATTTTTTTTAGATTTTCCGGAGCGGAAAATGTTTATGGGAGGGACGATTTCCAATGTGTCTAGATAGTGACTTACGGTCGCCATATTTTATTACATAAATCCTTAATTCCTGTTATGGGTGGAACGGTCAGTGGCATAAAAAGCACGCAGAAAAAACAAGAAAATACGGATAAAAAGTAAAAAGGTCGCTGGAGTAAATTGAATTACTCGCCGTAATTTATAATTAAAGTCAGAACAAAAGCTGAACGCGGTCGCCATATATTTTTAATCCAGAATTTATGAGGTCAGCGTTGCTTGTGTGTTTTTTAATCCCATGAAGATTTATTCAATTTGTATGCAAATTTAATTTTTTCACATTTATTAAATATTATGTAGGTACAACAGCTACATTTAATTATAATTGACGAGCGTGCATGAGAAGATGTATGAATGTGGAGGAAGCAAGCGAAATGTGCCAGGACAGAGTGGTGTGGCGTTCTATCCTCTCTGCCTACCCCTTCTGGGAAATGGCGTGATGGTTAGTTAGTTATTTCAGCTACCTATACAGGGTGTAACAAAACTCGATGTACAAGCGGGAAACTGGTGAATCTACATGTATTTGCGTATTGTGTAATATGACTTTTTATTCTGGGCTTGAAAAAAAAAAAATTTTCAAAAGTTTTCATAAGTACGGCAGATTAAGTAAAATTGCTCAAATTCTTATTAAAACGCGTTTTTTAATTTTATTTTCTTTATGGACAGTATTTTTTAGAGCAATTACATGATATTTGATAACAATTTGCAAAAAAATATCGAAAAAAATCAACTTCATAGTCGATTTTCTCGAAAACTAAGGGTCAAATCGAAAAATTTTACTCAACAAAATCGACTCCAAATATTATGTAAATTCACTGGTTTCCCGCTTGTACATCGAGTTTTGTTACACCCTGTATTGTGATCCCTGTCACCTAGTCAATTTATGTACAGTATAAGTGACCTGAGCGAAAAAAATCACTTAATGTTTATATGTAGTAAGCATGTTTCTTATATGAAATCATTGCTTCTTGCGTATTTTTTTGTGTAATAAAAAAATCTTCACTTTCCTAATACCTAACATTCAACTGTTCATATGAATGTCAGGGGATGGCTTGCTCTGAGCTAATGTACGAATCGCGGTCACAAGATCAATCTAAACTCTTAGTATTTTGATTAAATAAAACGATGTTATGTGTTACTATTGGTTTATTCTATAGAAATAGAATTTACCTACACTACCTGGTTTCGGGAGTAAAGTTCTCCCATCGACTGGTGAAAAAACACTAAATTAGAATACAGATCTTATACAGAAAAATACAGAAAAAATGAAATTGCAATACTTCAGAATCTAGACACAAGGGTAACATAAATATTGATACATAGAAGTAATAGAAAAAATTGAAAAAACATCTTGGAACAGTGGTGAAGGTAAAATACTAAGAAGGTATATAGACCATTTATTACAAGAAGGGAAGACAGACAGGGAAGTTTTCCATTGCATTACAATCCTAGGTATCATATTATATAATACCTGTAGATGCTACTACTAATCTCCCTTACCCTCACCCAATGGTGCATAGGGTACTGCATTGGTAAACCGAGAGTAGTGAATCACAACATATGAAATATTGTTTAAATAAAGGTATATAACTCCCTCATATATAGCTCCCTCACCAAGCACAAGAGTTTGCCTTTTTTATTGGTGAGGTATAGCGTTATGATTATTTTGTATAAATTATTATTATTTTGTATAATTATTATTATTTTGTATAATTATTATTATTTTGTATAATTATTGTGTTATTAAGCTTTGTAAATTCGTAAATATATTAAATAAATAAAAAATAAAAATAAATAAATAAACTCAAAAAAACCATTGAAATAAATTGACTAGAATGGCTAATTCAAAGAGAGCTGTCAAAATTGTATGTTCCATTTGTATTTTGCAGTGAAAAAAAGACAACTATATCTATCTTTCACTATCTAATACATTTTAATTTAGTGGGGTAGTCCCCGTCTGGTCGCCCTCGCTTGCCTAAGTCCCTCGGGGCTGCGTTTCTGGGGACTGGCGTGGGTGTTCCTTGCCGGAGTCCTTCTTTCTCATTTCTTTGCGTGACTGAGACTTGTTTTGGTTAGGATGTGGATAGGGCGCGGCATGAAATAGGTCCGCCAGATAGGATGACTGGTTGAATATTGTAGGTTGTGGTTTGGACTCGGCCGAGGTTGCTGCCGCGTCTTCTCTGGGCGTGGTTGACGGGGGGTGGGCGGGTGGCTGCGGTTGGGCGGGTGGTGGTTTGCAACTAACTATTAAAAACGGGGTAGAATTACTAATATCCCTATCACTGTAAATTTGGGCCAGCTCCTTGAGCAGGTTGGGGTGAATGTGTTTATGACAATCTTAGAGCCGAGACAGTGATAGGGGCAATAAAAGCATTTGGTCGCGTATTTAAACTTCTTTTCTTCCGCTTTTTCCAGTTAAAACTGAATCAATTAAATTTCGCGGATTAGCTTTAAAAAATCGGTAGAGTTGTGCTGGACTGAAAAAAGACTCAATAGTCTTTAAAACAGTCTAGGGAAAGGGTGGGGCTTTCACTGTAATACATTTTAATTATTCTGTCTCACGCAAACGAGTTGAGATTGAGTCAATTGTCTAAATGTTGACATGGCAAGGCACGGAAAATAATAAACTATCTATGTAGACAAACATCATTGCAAAAAACACGTTTATTTAATTCATTTTTCAGCAATTGTATCGAAACAAAGTAGGCGCAGGTATATTCATACATTTTTTCTGCACAGAATGCATAAACATACGTACAAAGTAGATATATAATATAAAATAAGAATAAATGGGAGAGGTTTTATTCCTAGAAATTTTTTCGCCGTAACAAAACAATTCCATAAAATTTACATAATAAGGCAACTGCCAAAGAAAGGACCACAACCCCTTTTATTTTTTATATCCCCCATACATAATGGGGGGAAGGTATTTTTATTTTTACCCAAGGTTTTACTGTTATTTCAGTTTTATTGGTTGGGGTAGGTACTCGTTAAGTTAAGGCATTTAATGGTTATCTTAAACAAAATAAAATACTACTATCGAAATTACAAGATTCTATTAATTTTATTTACGATTTGAATTAAACGCAATTAAGAACATTCACTTTTGTAAAAAAAACCAATATAAATTTAAAGGTGAGGCAACGGATGCAGGAACTACCTGACCAAACGACTAACGTTCAGTCAGTTGTCATAATGACTACCTTCTTTTGCCTTATCCGCAACTAATACTGCATAGAGCACTGATATTGGTAGGTGCACAGAGTGCAGTGAATCTTGGTTTTAATTACATGAAGACAAGATGATCAGTTTTACGTACCTACGCTTCAGGGCTAGTTTAGGTATTCAATACTGAATTAATAATTTATTTTTCCAAAACATACATTCTAAAACCAATATGTCGTATTGATTCCGTCGAGTATGAAACTCTCGACCATCATTCATGATACTAACTAATACAGCACGAGGCGGGTTTTTTATAATACTGCTTACTTTGTGCATTCCTTTATTTGTACTGATTGGTGCATAGGGCACTCCATTGGAGCACCATGGGCTATGTGCTGTATATGTCAATAATTTTTATTATACTATTCATAAAACAAGATTGCTAGACTTACGCTTCAGAGCCTAGGTATAAAATATGAAGTAGGTACTTTATATTTTTAAAATATCATTCAGAAAACATATTTCGTTCTGATTCCATTGCTAATCAAATTCATGACTTCATTACATAGTGGTAGCCCAGTCCGCTTACCATTACAGACGTTTTTTTTTTTTTAAATTAAATATACCTATCAATGATTTTTTTTCTTTTTTTCAAACTCAATTTTCTGTGCCCTTTTACTCGATACAAGTCGACAGTGTTGCCAACAAAATGTTCATATTATGTAGGTTCCAACTACCAACCCCTAAGATAATAATTGTCAGCTCTACCTCGGCTGAATTTTAGGCGCGAAATCCTCCATACTCTAACTGGATTAATCATTAATGAGAAAAGCATATCGCGGAGGGGTTTTATAATTAATTAATACATTAAACCGAACAGGCATTTAATTCCTCGCGTGGAGCTTATATCACCTAGCGACAGGTGGCGCCTACTTGCCGTGAGTTAAATTTAATTTTAATCCAATTTTTTTAGTACGAAACAGCAAAAATATCTCCAGGAATTTTGGGGATACGACTCATTGTTTAATATTATATTAATACGTTCAATGATAGTTGTTTATATTTATTTATTTATTTTATTTTTTATTAGTCATCCACTGCTAGTGACAGCTAATGACCCACTCACTACGTCATCACTAGAAATCTACATCACACGTTTCAAAGTGTTAGTGTACGCTTGAGTCATAAGACGGTAGAATTTGATAATAAGTGGTGTTAAAAAATTGAATATTTTTAAAAAAATTATGGAAACGCCCCTTCTAGTGAATTCTTTTTCGAATGATCTTGAGCTTGGATAAAAATATTTATTAAAGGAAACATACTTTAATACATTCTAATACTAGACTTACTACTACTTCTTTCCATTATTCCACACCCAATGGTGCATAGGGCACTGCATCGGTAATACTACAATGCTCTGACTCGACACGGACTATCCAGTGAGTCGGGCCAGATCCCATTATTGTGATTATTAAATGTGTGAAATGTAATAAATAAATAAATACCAAGTGTATCTTGATCATTTTATTTCATGATTCATGATGATCAGTCTTACGCTTCAAAACCAGTCCAAATATGAAAATCAAATGTAAATCAATATTTCATGTTGACGGGAATCGAGCCCGCGACCTAATGTACGGTATTTAAATGCGCTACCAATATGCTACGAGGCGGAAAATACTAGACTTAATAATAAACATAAAGAAAATGTGTGTTTTACGTACCCACTTTAAAACACAAGACACATCGCTTAAGGTCAGCAGTTGACACTGTAATCAATTTTCAGGATCAGTGCTCCATTGAGTCCAGATCCTTGCTTTTGCATTGAATTAACCGATCAACCGATCGTCCTTAAGCGGTATCCTTTTCCTGTTTCCTGAACATCTAACATTAAAAAAAATAAAACTACGACCTAAACCAAATTCTGTGGCATTTAAAAAATAAAAAAAAAAAATTTTTAAAAGATTTTTTTTTGTCTACATAGATACACATTAAAAACACATACCTATACATTAAAAAAATATAAACAAAAGTCCCACCAAGGCATAGCCTGTTTGTGGGTATACTGTGAAAGTCAAAAAGGGTGCACGTGGCAAAAGAGAAAAATAAAATCATTTAAAAATGGACAAGTAACAGACAATGTAAACAAGATAGTTAAACAAATAATACAAGATATCGGTATCTTTATATCTTAAGTATCTTATATTAGAAGAAGAGGGGAAATCATTATAATATATAAAATAAAAAATGACGTAGATTATGTTATAGTTATGGTCTTTATAGTAAGAATGGTTCTACCTTTACAATATGTATCCAACTTTGTGTTAATTTTTTAAAAGATGAAAAATTTGACAATGCCATTTTATTGTCAGTTAAAAAAGAATTAATAAAACTGGGGGCAATAAAATGTGCATGTCTCTGAGCAAGTCGTGATTTACAATGGGGAATTTCTGGCACTCGGATTTTTCTTTGACTAGACCTATTTGAGCTTCTAGCAAAAAAATTTTGGTGCCTAAATACATAATTTAAACATTGTAATAAATATATTCGTCTTTGATACCAAGTTTCGTTTTTTGTGAGTGTACCTATTTATTTATTCACTGCATTTGGTGTGCCAAAGCAGTGCCCTATGCACCATTGGGTGCGGATAAGGGAGAGTAGTAGTGTAGTAATATCTAGTATGTATTCAACGCAACCAACATTTGTAATAAATATTTTTAAAAATAAATGTCAAGAGTGGTTCTTCGGTTTGATAATAAAGATAATCCGATTTAGTTTTTAGTTGGAAATTTTTATTTTTTATTTTTTAACTTGGTGTACCAATGCAGTGCCCTGTGCACCATTGTAAAGTAATACCAAAGTAGTAGTAATAGTAGTGTTATCTTTGAAAGAAGCACCTCTAAATGATTCACCATATAAGTAGGTACCTAACCACTTAATTCACAACGTCTATCTACCAGAAGTACAATATACCTACTCTTACCCATTTCAGCAAACCACATAAGATATTCCTAATGACCGGCTTCGGGTCATTAGGCCCAGGACAGGGAGTCACGTGGCGCAGTTTCTGGCCAATGGCGTGCCACTAATAGGCCATTAAAGACCCTACGTTCCTGCCCATCCATGGGACCGTTTTGTATCTAAATAAAAGAATGGTAATTTCATTTGAGAGGATGCGCTGTCACGTGATCCGCAGCTGATTCTCCATACAATCAAAGTCCTCGGTTTTCATGTAATTTAGCAGCATGGCAATAATGTTTTTAACACTTTTTTAAATAATATCGACAACAGGCGGGGACTACTCTTTATAATATTATAATTACTTTAATTAATTGACGAAATGGTTTTTAAATTGTAGATACTGGGTAATTTTTCGCGAGAAAATATCATTTTTGACCTACGAATTTCATTTAAAACATGTGAATGTGGTTTTCTCTTTGGTAAACACTTCGAAAAAGAATTTCAGAGAAGTGGTATTCCATACTTGAAAAATACTACCGTGCCTAGTGGTGCCTAGTGACAGCTAGTGACCCACTACGTCACTCGTACGTCATCACTAGGCATCTACGTCTTCACTCGACATCTACTTCACACGTTTCAAAGTGCTGTTTTCTTTAGACGGTGGAATTTGATAATAAGTGGAATTATGAATTTTTTTTTAAAAATTGTATGGAAACTCCCTTTCTAGTGATTTTTTTTTCGAAGGGTAAACATTATCGAGCGCATGGCTTCATTTTTTTATTATTATACGGAATTAACTCCACAAATGTAAGAGCATTTTTTTTTCAGGAGAGAAGCGAGGCATAATCCAAATTAATTGATAGAAATACCAAACTGCATTTTCACCACTTTCTTTACTGAGTCTAACCCTAAAGTGACTGCTGAAACATTAAACACCCACTTCATAGACCCATCAATCTTTCATTCATAAACCGTGCAATTCTCATTGCAACACTTTTGCATCATAACCCCTCAATGACTTAACGATGAAACATACAAAATACCGATTTGATATGCACTCGTTGCCTCCGTATAGCTCCTCGCACACGCTAAGGGTATAAAACACCCCCTTTCCATACAAAGTGTCAAAAATATGACTAACGATTTAGTTTCCGAACATCTTTTTGTTGAGAATTCGACACGGGTATTTTACAAATATCCGACAACGGAAAATTTGTGTGAAGAGACAATGTATTTAACTAGATTCCGAATAATTCATCATTAGAAATTATATTATACCCATTCAAACCAAGGAGCGTTAAAAATTGCACACCTAGGGTTGAAAAATAACACTTGTGTCTGCCAAAACCATTATGAATGCAGTATTTTTTAACAAAATTATCACTGATTCTAAATGGGATCGTTTGAACATTTGAATTTGCAAATTTTCCATTAGGCATTGGTGCTACTCCACGTTAGATGAATAGATGTACTAGAGATAAACTAACTAACTAACCATCACGCCATTTCCCCGAAGGGGTAGGCACAGAGGATAGAACGCCACACCACTCTGTCCTGGCACACTTCTGTTGCTTCCTCCACATTCATACATCTCCTCCTGCACGCACGTCGATTATTCCGACTTCTTACATGCCCACTTTCAAGCCCCTTGTTTAATTGATCATGCCATGTCTTTCTCGGCCCTCCTCGATTTCTAAATCCAGGCACAGTCGCAACATATATATTTTTTTAGCCGTTCTTTCATCATCCATGCGCTCTACATGACCGAACCATCGTAAAAGAATTTTTTTTTTTTTATCGATAATGTTTATCTCAGCCTTGCACTCTGCTCTAATTTCGACATTTGTACACCTATCATAGTCTTACCACACATTCGCCTGAGAGATCGCATTTCAACTGCATTCTACTTTCGTCCTTCTTTTCCCAACACCACGCTTCACTACTATACATAATGGTTGGTACCAGAACTTCATTATAAACTGCCAATTTAGCCTCTTTTGTACTAGAGATGACTATAATAATTGGAATACAAGTATTTCATATTGGCCACGTCGAATACCGAATCCGCGACTTTGTGCATGCCATCCTAATGCCTAATTATTATTTTTTTAACGGTAATATAAGATCTTGGCTGTCAAAAAATATTTTTTTTCTTCTTATATTTCAATTATTAGTAAGTCCTGTTTTCTATGCTGTCACTACTTACCTGTCTCCACACCTAATGGTGCAAAGGCCAGTGCAATGATACGCCATGCATAGGTATTTTGTATTCATGAAACGCCAACGCCGAGAAAGAGTAGTAACTCAAACCAGTTGGCAGATTTTTTATTTAAGTGTATAGGTAGTTTAAAACATAGTGTGTTTTATTTCGCAAATACGAAATCCTTAATTCCAAAAACATTTTGTTTCTTGCTAAACTGTCTTTTGTACATTTTGATTTATGAATCAACCCTCTACCCCGTGTTTATACGACAAGAGGGTGGATGCTAAAAACTTGCACACTTTAGGATTAATATTGTCGTAATGAAATATGATTTATAATAAGGGTAGTTCTGCAACCCTTTCACAAATATAAACAGTATCAATGTCGTATGAATTGTTGACGAATATTTAGAGTCAATAAAAACATGCATTATTATGAGCTCTCTAAATTTATATTTCTTATTATTGAAATCACGAATATGTAAATAAAACTTTTTTCGTTGCTTTTTTTTTTTGGAATTTTTCTATTTTTAACTTACTAACTAACTAACTAACCATCACGCCAATTCCCCGTAGGGGTAGGCAGAGAGGATAGAACGCCATACCACTCTGTCCTGGCAGACTTAGCTTCCTCTACATTCATACATCTTCTCATGCACATACGCCGATTATTCCTACTTTTCACATGTCCACTTTCAGGTACTTGACGTACTTGGTCATGCCATGTCTTTCTCTCGGCCTTCCGCGGCTTCTACATTCGTGCACACTTGCAATTAAACTTCTTTTAGCCGTTCTTTCATCAAAGGTTTTTTTAACCATTGAATGCTTAAACACAAAATTATTTTAATAGATTTTAATGTAACCTTACATTGATTTCTACGGGCTTAATCCCGATGGTTTGTTTTTCTAATTTTTTATTTGTTCATTATCTTCATATAAATATAAGTTTATTTACTCAAGAGTTATAATTTGTACATTAGATTTTAATTCAAACATTATAAGAATAAGAAAATACGTGTTTTATAAAATTGAAACATAGTATTGAATAACTTATCATCAGAAATTTGCTTAAAATGTGTTTAAAGTGTATATTTACATTCTCACTATTTTGTATAAGTACTTAACCATGAATAATCAATAAGTCATGCGAAAATTAAAGTCTCCTTGATTGATAAATTTCCAGATATAAATAAATAAAAACTTTTGGTTGTCTGTAAAGTCGGTTTACGGACGATAACTTTACGTGATAACGTCATAAGAAATCATTGATGAAAAATAGCATACTGTTATGAATTGAATTGAATTATTATTGAATTGAAAATTACAATTTTGCATTCGGAAGGTTACCGGCCGATGGAGTGGAAGAGAGATAGATGCGTCACAAATCGAACGCTTAGGCCGATCGTGCCTCTCTATCGCTTGTTCTGCGCTCTCGCTTGCACACTCTGCTCAGGCGGAACGTGACAATTAGTCATGCATTTTCGTGTGTGCAGCCGGCGTTCATCGATTCATTAGACGTTATCACGTCAAAAGGTGTTTATTTTAAAACGTTCGCTTAAGTATATTCATAAGTACAAAATAACACATTTAATAACAATAAAACAGTACATAAAGTACTGTAGGCAGTGAGCTGAGATTTCATTGGTAGATACTGCAAGTATTGGAGCTAAGATATGAATAGAATCGTATCTATATACCGTTAATAAAATCGGTTTATGGAAGGTGCATAAATGTTTAGGAAGCAAGGAAAGTGTGTAAGAACAGAGTAATGTGAGAAAAGATATGATGGTTAGTTAGTTCAAGTAATTTTAAATGATTTTTTAAAAAATTAAAATATTAGTACCTTAATATTATTGGGTTTTGATTAAATTGAGTACCTACTGCTCCCTTGAGGATATTTTAAACGAAAAAAACGCTTCACAAATTATCAAATGATTATTATTATTCATATACTTCACAGCTGTGTAAGACAGTTACGTCGGCGTCGGTTACACAAAAGCTTAAGCCCTTGCATCTTAAAAAAATATTCGAAATTATTTTACAACAACGCTGTTTATCTATATAAATGTCTTAATCCGACACACGATATAGACAAGAATTTTCCACCCACACGCCGCACGTGTCAATGTTTTTAACAAAAAAAGGCAATTTCCGAATGATAAGCTGTTAAAAATCACAGGAAACGGAAGTCCACCCCCGCTGAATAAAAAGACACAAAGCAAAATATAATGAACAACACCCCTGTAACAATAGGCGAACTGTTGCCATTTAATTCTATAGCGGACGGCCATAGTTTTGCATTAATAAATATTAATATTTATGTCACTGAAGGGATGAAAATTCCACCCCGATCTACATTACACCCCCTCCGATTATTATTATTATACTCTATTGTATCATGAAGTATGATATTTTAAATGGTATTAAAGTGATATCTTTATTAAGAGGAGTGTGTTTGTGTTTATATATTATATTGTCATGATATTGTAATGAGATTATTTTTTAACAATAAAAGTTTATGTGTTTTTGATGTGGGAATTTTAATGCAACTGCACTGGTGTGACTCTGGACGTATTTTTTAAATATATATTTTTTTGTAATTTATAAAAAATAAAATAAATAAAAAATAAAGAATTTTCTTTTTTCAATCCAATGCTCCCTAGGAGTTTTTACAATAAACTCATTTAGGGACAAATAAAAAACACATATTCATTTTATTATAATACGCACTGACATCGCTTAGATCACAAATAAACACAAAATATACAAAAAACAGAAGCAATCCAATGAAAACATAAAACCTAAAGAAACAATAAAGTGAATTATTACAGTAACAGCAAAACCATATATTATATCGATGGTGCATAGAGCACTGCATTGGCTACACAAACTGCTGTGAATATTGATAATTTGTTACGTGAAGGCAATATGATAATTCTTACGTTTTAGCGCCAGTCCAAGGTATCACATACGTGTTTGTAATATATGAAATATATTTATGTGCAAAACCACATAAAAATAAATATTTTGTATTGAATTGAATCCGCCGGGAATCGAACCCGCAACCTCATGTGTGCTAGCCCAACGTGCTTACCACTGCACCACGAGGCAGATATATATTGTAATTTATTTATTTTATTTAACTCTTTGTACATTCAGTGGTGTACGTTGGCGGTTTTATTGCCTATATCTATTTATTGATTTAGGTAAATTCATTGAGCAAAAATAATTCAATCGTTTTAAATTGTAAAAATTCTACATTAATATCTGAATAATATAACGATGAGGCTTTCGTGGTCGAATGGCTCCGACATTTAGACACGGTATGTAGGTTTCAGCCTCTATTTCCGATGAGATCTGAAAACTTTTTTTTTTCTCAAACGTGGGTATTTTTTAATGTTCCCTTCTGTTAAATAAGCCTCCTTGCCTGTTTATTAAATTATATAAATAAAAAACACATTTTTTACATTTCACACATTTATTTACAAAACAATTTAAACGCGTTTGTCCTTTTTTGTTTATTGATTATATTTGTGCGGATTAATTTCGTCCGTTTCGTTCGTTTAATCTAGAGATATAGGGGTGAAAAAAAAAACTCAATAGGGTTGAGAGGCGGGTAAGAGATTGGTCTTTGGATTAAAATTCAGCCACGCGAAGAAAAATTCTAAATATATATAGGAAGGTTTAGAATTTCAGAATTTAAAGTGAGGGCCAAAGAGAGATTGATTGTGTGGTAAAAAAATGGATTGATAAACTTTTTTTCCCCGAAAATATATTAAATTTATTTTTTCTTATTTTTTATTGTTTTAGTTTTACAGTTCAGTGGCGCTATACGGCGTTTGTTTATAAAAACTTACAAATCTAAATATGTAAATTATAGGTACAAAATAAAACTGAATTAAAATTAACAGTATGAAATACGATAAACACAGATATTAAAAGAAAATATTACAAGTGAAATATTTCTAGCATAATTAATACACTAGATACAAATGATAAAATCTGTTTGATCATAAAAATCAAATAATTTTTTTCACGTGTAAATATAAATAAAATTAAAAATTATTACAAAATATAATACTTAACAAGAATTTAAAAAAAATAGAAACGTTAATTCGAGCTCTCATTATTATATACTAAAATATTTCAGTTTCGGGCTGCTATCAAATAGTCGGAAATAACTGTGTCAAAAAGCAGGAAACAAGTTGTGTTGGAGTGGGATTCGAACCTAGATATTCTAATCCGGAGTTCCCGAATCTACCACTTGACCACAACCCGGTCCGATTGAAGAAAATAAAGAAAATATTCACAAAGAGAAGAAAGAAAATACCAAAATAGCAAAAAAAAAAAACAATCTTGAATTATGGGCGTCTTGTTCTAAATAGTCCCTTCATATTTTGAGAAGCCACTCCGTTAGTAGTAAGGAAAGTTTATTCTTATTTTAATTAGCGATTTTTTTGGGCAGCTTGTTATAGAAACGTGGTCCGGTGAAACTCGGTGTCTTGGTGGGAATTACGTTCTCTACAGCGGAAGACCAGACTACCTTTACCTTGCTCTGGTACTTTTGGAGTGGGTTAATAATTGCTGACATTTTATTTCACGAATGCCTTCCAAAAATAATAAGTAAAATGTTAGTATTTGATCAATTAATTATGACATAATTCATCTCCTTCTATTACCATAATTGAATCACATACGAATTGCATTACAATTCGTCGAAAAGCTGATATAATTGAATATATTCTGATGCAATATTTGATTATGTCGTAACAAATGATTGGACCCCAGTACTAATTCGGAATACAGGATTATTGTAAGTCCTTTGTAATCCTTTTTACAGCATGCACACCGCATGCGATTATTCCATGTATTGAGGGGGTGGGTTGCGTAATATATAGAACAGACATATTTTAAATGTGAGTTATAGGCAAAATTAAATGTGGACTGGGTTGGGAAATTAATTTTAATATGTAGAAATATATTAATTTTAATAGGTCAAAAATTAGAGCAGAGTGCAAGGCTGAGATAAACATTATCGACAAAATTAAGAAAGGGCTTTTACGATGGTTTGGTCAAGTGGAGCGAATGAGCGATGAAAGAACGGCTAAAAGAAGTTTAAATGCAAGTGTGCCTGGATGTAGAAGCCGCGGAAGGCCGAAAAAGACATGGCATTACCAAGTGCGTCAAGTACTTGAAAGTGGTCATGTGAAAAGTCGGAATAATCGGCGTATGTGCATGAGAAGATGTATTAAAGAAGAGGAAGCAAAGGATGTCTGTCAGGACAGAGTGGTATGGCGTTCTATCCTCTCTGCCTACCCCTACGGAGAAATGGCGTGATGGTTAGTTAGTTAGTTAGTTAGATATATTTATTTTTTTATTTTGGATAAACCTACAAAATGTATTTTTATTGTATTCCTCGCTAGGAAACACCGTGCCGAAGAACATGTTGAAAAATGATCAGTCTTAACCGTCAGTCCAAGATATCACAAATGTAATATTTTTATTAGGAAATCACTAAATTCATAATATATATCTCTACAGAGATGAGTCCAAACCCCGTTTTTATGTTCAAATCAAACAATCAATAAATAACTTGTGTTTAAAAGGTAGTAAAAAGGATTATAGTACATTTATGTTACTGTCAACAACACATTAACATTGTAATAACATATTTTTTGTACTGTAATTTATTTTAACAATAAATAAGCGATCTATTCTTTCCAAATTTAACAATTTTCATAAATACGCCTATCAGATTTATTTATTTAGTTGATAAATAATACTAATAAAAAAATAATAGTGATACTTATTAAAATGAATCTTTATTTCAAAATACCTCCTTTTCAGCCCCCAGCAGCCGTTTCCTTCGACTTCCTGTTTCCTCCCTCGCATTTCCGTTCGCTACTTCCGTGTTCCATCATTGGCGCAGGATCTCCGTTATACGGAACATCAGTATCTACCTACCCTATTGTCTGATTATTATATACAGCCTCCCTTGTTGTCATTAAATAGGGGATGATGGGGACTGTATTAAAACCGATTTAGAGAAATATTACACCATAGCCTCACTTGTTGTCATTAAATAGGGGGATGGGGACTGTATTAAAACCGATTTAGAGAAATATTACAACTGTATTTATAATCGATGATCCTAATGCCCGCTTTATATGGGACAGTTTCTTGTTCAGAAAAACTACACAGTTTCTTGTTCAGAAAACTTTGCAGTCTGTCAAACTTCTGTCAAAAGACACGCTAAATATGTGTATTTTTGAAACGCGATTGTAAGTTATTATCGTATGTTTGCTCTCAGGAAATTGTATATTTAGCTAATAATGTAAATATGTTATTGGTTTTTTACGTATTTTAACAGTATATGTATACCCTAAGCAAATTGTTCTCCCTTCTCCTTCCGCTCTTACACACCCCATGCCATCCCTCACCCAATATCCGGTGTCCACATCCTGTGGTAATTCCATACGATACTTAAACAAATTCGTTTCCCTTTCTTGGATTATAAAATTAAATATGACCTAGAGAAATTCCACAACGTAAATCACGGACTTGCTCAAGACATGCACATTTTATTGCCTCCATTTGAATTAATTCAAGTTTTAACTGGAGAAAATGCGATCGTCAAATTTCCAATATGAACATCATCTTTTGGAAAAAAATAACAATGAACAAAGTTGATAACTTGAGTGGAAAGGGTAGAATCATTCTATTATAAAGACCTAACAAAACAATCTAACGTCATTTTTATTTTATATAACTCGTATTAAATATGGAATTTCCTTCTTCTTCTTCCGGTAGAAATAGACCAATATTTGTAATTCTATTTTTTACTATCTTGTTTAACATATCTGTTATTTTTCGCATTCGTTCAGCATAACGTGTTATATGTTAGTTCCTTTTGCCATAAAAAACACTGCATATGACTTCACATATACCCACAACAGGCTATACCTTGGTGGGATTTTTTGTTATTTTTTTAATGTATAGTGATTTTATTGTAATTCTTGTAACAAAAATTTTTCTTTGAAAATAATTAAAAAAATAAAAAAAAGTAAAACCAAGTTTGGCATGCATCATTGCATTTCGATCCCTATGTGGACATAACGTTGATATCAAAGCCTTTATGCTAAGCGTCTGCCGCGCAGTTTTCTTGCGACATTTCATGTCCATGGTCCATAATTCCGTATTCTATCGTAAACCTTGATAGAATTGTCAGCCAAAATAATCGCTTCGGAGTCACCCAAGAATTTTACTTAATATTTTATATTCTACCCTAAGACGTTCAAAGCCTATGTATCATAAATTAAGTATATATTAGACGTGAACGGGACCGTACTCGCAGAAAATTACAGCAGTATCCAAGAAAGAGTCCCATGTATAAACGGTAAAAATCTTAAGACCTTATTTTATTTGCCTTGAAAGGTATATCATCTTAGAAACTGATTGCGATAGTTTTTCCAACAAATTTGAACACATTTTTTCTATTCATTATTTTACACAAAGTATAAATTACATAAAAGTACTCGCAATGTACCTTTGTAAGAAGCTACCTAATTTATAATGTATACTATGTAATCTTATTTTCCTCATATTAAATATGTAGCCGTATATTTTCCTAATTATATTACTTGGTAAACATGACGACATCTCATAATAAATTAGAAAATGTCGACAGTCAGCGTAACGAGTGACGAATATAACATAAGGCTTTATAAATATACTAGGGTTAATAATCTCATTTGTTCTTCTATACTGGAAGTCGTAATTAAAGACGCATTGGCGTGCGTGAAAATACATTAAAAATTTTACAATAAAAATAAAATTCATTTTATTATTTTGAAATAATTTATTAAAGTTAAAATGAAACTATGTACTGTGGTTCACTTCCACTTATGTATAATAGATACATTAAATTCACCATTAAGTGCTTTCACCCTGTTACGGGCGTCTTCAGATGCCCGCTTACCGGTTAAAAAAACATAAATGGAAATGTACCAAGTAGTTTTATTTATTTACAAAGTTACTTCAAAATAATTTTATCATAGAAGTCCATAAAGTAATATTTAAAATAAATATTTCACTAAGGGTTGTTGGTTTTGTTGTACCATGCTTTTCAGGGACCAAATTGAATCGAGTTCAGCAAAAACTATTTATTCATACTTTGCAATATACTGCCTTCAGTAAATTGAAAAAAAACTGTTTGATTCATAAACTTATAGCATTTTGTTTGAAACTTATTGTTTAATATCTAAAACTACAGAACACATGGCGGATAGATAACACAGTTTTATCACATTCAATGTGATAAAATGAAAAATTTGGAAAACGGTACAAAGGTGTGGTTTTTGGCAACTTCGATTCAATTAATAAAACTTACCATTCATTTCAACATTCCACGAGCCGACACTGTCTCAAGACGTCAAACATTCGAGTCTGCGGTCTCTCCCCTCTGCAAACACCTTCAGGCCGACATATCGCACCATGAGTACCATACTCCACCAAGTCTCAATTTATCAAAAAATAAACTTAAAAACATCACTTTATTTCTGTCCAAGAAACGTGTTTTTTACCTCTTTCCTATGTCGAGATATTCAATTTCTAAAAATCAAATATCAATGAAACAGACCAAAATAAAGTCACACTTTTGCGCTTTTCTAAAAGTTGATTTTTGAGCTAGTACTGTTTTTAGTATTTATTGTGCGATGTGAGTTCCTCAAGCACTAAACACTAAATACTAAAGACACACACCTCCTTAGCAATCAATCTAAATCTAGAATATTATTACAAGTACTATTGATTACCTAATCTTATGAGTACTTTATATTCAGATTAAAGTATGTATTTTTATCGAATATTATTTTATCTATTTTCTTTTCACATAAAACAAGATTTAAAAAATATTAATGTGCTATATTTGGTAACTAATTATGATTAATATAATAATAATTTAATAAACATTATTGCTAATCTAGATTAACAAAGTAACCGAAGGTTTCAATAAAAATATTAATATATACTTATGGGTAGTAATTCGTTTATTACATTTAATCGCTAATATCATAATTACACATCTAAAGATAATATGGATTCCACAAATTGCTTTCAAGCTAATAGATTGGTAGCCAGTTACCATGCGTCTTTCGAGTCAAGTCCACGTCCCGTAGTTCGGACTTAAACTGGAAAAGATCCGGATAATTTTTGTTACTGTCTAGCGAAACGATTATCGCAATATTTCAAGTTAATATAGGTATTGATTTCATTAGTATGTAGCTACAACCACTACAACTACTTTTTCTTTCCCTTATCCGCACCTAATAGTGCATAGGGTACCTCCTGCATTGGTACACTTAGTGCAGTGTATCTAAAATGGAAGCAAAATTATCAAGTTTCAGAGCCGTCCAAGGCATCGAGCAATCGAACCCGTGACTCATACACGGTTTTTTTTTATTTTTATTTCAATATATACATAAAAGAAAACAATACATGTCCTACTGAGTTGCCTACTGCAACTCGTCAGTAGGTGCATAAATACAAATTCAACTAAAAATAAAAGTACACAATACATACCCTAGCGCACAAAAAAAATTTAAATACTTATAAATAAAAATACAATTCTAAAACTCAATATAATAAATCGCGCTCTAGCAACCAAGTTCTCAGCACGCGTCTCTCTTTTAAGCTTGAAAAATTAATAATTTTTTTAATACTTGTTGGTAGCATGTTACAGATTTTTGGCATACTGTACTGAAGTGTTGTTCTCTACCATACTTGTTATTATATTTAGGGAGAACTAATCCTTCTGCACTCGCAAAACGAGTATTGTAAACATGCACCGGTCTGTGTTTATACTCAGAGAGAGATGCGTGCTGAGATATTAATTTGGACCATAATAACGCCTTAACAGATAAAATATTTACAGACTTATATAATAAGGATATCGAAAACATCGTGTCTCTGATAGTATAGATGTTTTTTAATTAATAATTTGACCATCGAATTTTGCCTACGCTAACCACATAGGTTTTACCGTGTATTACAGGTTACTAAAAAATAATAATTTCTATTATCTACTCATCGATAAATAATATCCATGTACCTATAATCAATCTGATACTTCGTAATCACACACCTACCTGTAGTAAATGTTTATTCGTATAATTTACGTCACGTAAACAAGAGCAAAGTTACGTTCACATGATTTAATTCGATTTATCGGCCACGCGGTCAACCGGGGGCGTAGCTCAGATGGTAGAGCGCTCGCTTAGCATGTGAGAGGTACCGGGATCGATACCCGGCGCCTCCAATACCTATTGATTTTTTTGGAATAAAAGTGTTTTTAGGAAATTATTATGGCTTTTGTTGTAAAAAAATAGATTTTTTAAAATTACTAAAGAAACAAATTTTCATTACCTGTATTTTTTCTAGGTAGAGCATATGGATATTGGACATGAGGTCCTGACACAAGCAAACTTCTAGGTAGAGCATATGGATATTAGACATGAGGTTCTGACACAAGCAAACTTCTAGGTAGAGCATATGGATATTGGACAAACGCTTTCGTTTCTTCTGGCGTCAATCCAGCATGCCGAAGGTCCACTAAATGCAGCTACAGGTTTGCAAATCTATCTTTCAAAATATCTGCTTCCATTGCGATTACAAATATGTTTGCACAGTTTCTCTAGTTGGTCGCTATCTCGCTATGGCAAAATTTGATTTTCTGTATGAAAATTTCACATTTGCATGAAATTTTCAAATAAACTTATTGTATTTGTAGTCTTGAAAATGCATAATGATTTTAAACCATTCCTTTAAAAAAGTGATGTTTCATATTTCTTAATGAATTTTTTTTGAATTTTTTTTTGAATTTTTTTTATCGACCGTGTATTAGCTTGAATTGCATTTTGCGATCGACACTTCTTTACCTAAAAACTTGAATATCGCCAAATTGTCTAATTAAAGAGTTACCCCAGGATCAAGAGTTACCCCAAGATCAAAAATAGAAGTGTCAAGAGTTGCCGTAGGTAATACTAAATGTTTAATTTTTATGTTTGAAAAATATTTCATAAAAAAAGTAATAGTCACATTCTTACACAAACACCTTTAAATAAATAAATTTCAATGCAACATTTTGAATGAGTACAAATACTTGTAGACAAATTCGAATTGTATTATAGTGAGAAGTTAATACATGTTCTGAACTTTGTCATACTTGGTTATCAGATGATGTGTGGAATGGGGAATGTTGTAAAAAATTACATCAATTGGCCACTTAACCCAGCCAATGACAGGCCATAAGCCCTGTAAACGCCTAGACAATCCAAATTCGTTTCCAGGGTATGTCTGTCTCTGTAGTCACCAATTAATTAGTTATGTACCAATAAATAATGTATAATGTTATCTACAATATTCCAAAATGCCTACAATGACATGAATCACACACAAGTGCGCAATCTAACAAATAGCATTAGCGCTCCTTCACGCGAACCGCGCCCTTATGCCCTTTTCACATGGCCCAAAATCGTCTGCAGCGAAAATCGTAATAATATAAGAAATCTGTCAGACGATTGTGATGATTATGCCCGTTTGAATAAGGGTGAGAATGGGGCACAGGGGTTTGGAGCCCAAACGCGGGCTGTGTCGCGTTATGCACGCGTGACAAGCCGGACAAGTCAGTGTGAAATCCGCTTTAAAACCCCACCATCCACCCTACCTATCAGTACTCACACTTGGGCAAAAATTATTATATTATGTGCCTTCATAGTTTAATATCCCAATCGTATCTTGCATGTAAATATTTTTTTAATACAGTGCTTGCGCATTTGTATGCATTTAAAACTTAAATAATTGTAGATATCCACTGAAAAATCAACAATATTCATCAATTCATGTGTTTGTTTATAACCCCATAACCATCATAACTCTATCTTATTTATTTAAATCAAATACAATACATGTATTCCCCACGAGTTATAATAACTCGTTTCGGGCCTTAAATATAATTACATTTATTGGTAAATACTTGTATTTAATTAAAACACAAAGAGTTCTACACAGGTTTTTTTATTATTAAAAACTAGGTGACGCGTTTCGTCTTACAAGGACATTATCAAAACACCTGTCCTTGTAAGACGTAACGCGTCACCTTGTTTTTAATAATAAAAAAACCTGTGTAGAATTCTTTGTGTTTTAATTAAATACAAGTATTTACCTATAAAATAGAGTTCTACACATCCAAAACAATCAATAATTACATTTATTATAGGTATAATAATATAATATATTCACAACAGAACATACAATTATTATAAACACAATAATATTATAAGAAAAATCAAAATCAAAACACAAATAAACTAATATGTTGATATTAACACATTCCACATACCTACTGCCTGAGATAATACAGTTTTAGGCTGTTAGCCACATTCTTAGAGCCTCTAATACACCCAAGAAGCCTACTACTCCCTACAAGCCAGGTACAGTAGAGACATTAGGTCAAATTTCGTAGTACGAGTATCAGGTATCGATACAATCTATGTACATCCAACTGATACTTGTCTAACCGTCTCTGTATTAAGAGAAAATAATTTAATTAGTGCTTATTACTTTTCGTATATATTTCGTATATATTTCGTAATATATTTGCATATTGTAGATTTGAGTGTTATGCAGATATATTTTTTTCTGTAACTTGATATCCAAATGGTAGTGACGTCACACTTCAAACCTGCTACACGCCTCGTAGAACACTGTAAAGGAACAATTTACTGCATAGGGTGACCATTTATTTCGTAATTAAAAAGCATGTTACGAGAAAAAAATTCTAAAATTTCTCATAAATTAAGATAGTGCCTACCTATACGTAAAATAATAGTAAAATACTAGTACTGAAAAGTGGTTGAACTGTTAATATTAATAGTATAGGAACGTAGTAAAAAACTACTTTCTTTAATGCAAAAATAAAAGCCACGAATTTTCCGCTACAGGTATTTTTTTCATATCTTTTTTGACAGTTATACACCGTTTCCCACGATGAGACCGCGAAACTCCAGAGGGTGATTATTCATGATATTCTGAGACAAAAATCTTAATAAAGTTTTTCAAAAAAACTCAATTCTAATTTCTTAAAAAAAAATATTAAAATATGAATAAAAATTCACGCGTGTAATACCGTTCATTTTTGAACTGGCTAACACCACGTGACCTGCACCAATTTCAGATATGAAATTCGAATTTTGAATGTCCGCACAAGGCAAGGCGTTCGGTGACCAGAGCGGACCCCCACTCTCTCCCCGCCCACCGCCACCCCGCCACCGCTAGCATTTCAAACAGAAGCCGGTATTACATAGTCGCTTTTTATTAATACTTTTTTTTAATTAATTAATAAATTAAATCACCCCCCAGAGTTTCGCGGTCTCATCGTGGGACACGGTGTATACTTACCTGTACAAGCTGAACTTTCATTTACTGAAATGGTAAGACGTTTGAAGTTCATTGGGTATAAACTTAGGTACCTATTAATTCACAAACTATCACAAAAAATACATTTCTGCCTTATCGAAACAGTTCAAAAAGGCTCTGCCATGTCGTGGTAAAAAAGCAGTGCTTTTAACAATAGAAAACCACTTTTTTTTCTTATTCTTACCATTGGCATTACCACGTCACTTTGTACCTTTTTAAAAATAATATAAGCCTTGTACCTACACTAAAAGCAAGCCAATCAATAATGCAACTCACGTGTACGCAAAAAGAAGACATTAAAAACAAGTAGAAAATATTGCATTAACTGTTCCATTTGGTAAAACAATGGCGGTCGCTCTAATAAGTCGACTGCATGCAAGAAGCAAGCCTAGGGCCTAGAATAGGGACCTACTATACTTGTTATCGCTTGGTTTAACTTGATTGCGAAATTAAACCAAGTTCTGGGAACATGCAGCATCTTGGCTCGTCTTTGTTAGGGACTTAAAGATTTATTCATTTATTTATTTATATAATTAATTTTAATTTGATTTATGCAGGTATTGAATCATTTGCGGACAACGTCCTATTTGCAGCATACACGAAATCATTATCAACTCTTATATTACTAATTTCCTTTATCCGCACCTAATGATTTATAGGGCACTGCATTGGTACACCAAGTGCCGTGAATCTTGATCATTGCAATGAATCATTTGTCTTATGAAGGCTAGATGATCAGTCTTACGCTTCAGAGCCAGTCCAAGGTTTTTCAGATGATCGTTGTTTTTATTTTTATATTTTTAGGTAGTAGGTATATAGTTCTAGGTACACTAAGGGATCGATCCCACCTCCACCCGCGACCGTTATAGAGTCCTTGGGGACTCTCTCTCAGTCACGCTATTGTATGCAAGACTTATGTAATGCATAAGCAAATTGCAGGGCCAAAGTTTCCAAGTGAAGTTAAGTCATTGATTTATTAATACACTTAGATTTGAACTGAACCCACAAAATGAATGATACTTCAACTCCGCCAAAACCTCCAACTCCGCCAGACGCGTATTCAGTATTTCTATAACCGCCGGCCGAGTCGGACGTTCAGAAAACATTCCGAAATGCCTTCCTGTGTAGTGAAACCGTGTAAAAACCGAACGGATAAAATTAACAAAAAATATGCTTTCCACATGTAAGCATTTATATTTGTTTACATAGCCTAAAATAATTATTATTCAAAGAAAGTTTTCTCCTTAAATTATAGCCAACAAGCCCGTCCACAAAGAAAAAAAAAGTCATTTCAGATGCATGGTAAAATTCATGAACGCTCCTCGTAAGGAAAGGGTTAGTATTGTGTACTGTTACTGTAACCCTATATATAGCCTTTTTGCGGTGTGTGGGCGGATGCTTGCCGGCAGTCGAAGGGCTCTGATAGGTCGACCCGTGTAAGTGTATTGAGGTGCGGAATCTTCGTGTCATTACTTTTTCTAAATAATTTACTCTGCAAGGCAGATCTAAGTGTATTATAAATCAATGAGTTAAGTCAAGAGGGCGACAGCATCATCAAGTCAAAAGAAAATCACGATGCCGCTACCCTTACGATCCCTCAGTGTCTCCATATCAAATACTTTTTTTTAAATTTATTAATTACACATAAACATAGAAAGTTCTAAGTACAGGAAAATATAATTTTCACTCCTATATAATATATTATCATGCATGGTTTACACAAATGGATGACTGTTGACTGTTGACTGCAAGTGGTTGATGCCAGTTCAGTGGTTCGGAATGATTTGACACGTGCTAGCCTGTTACTGATATTAAAACGATTGATCGACACGGCGATGTTGGAAATGGCAGTTACCACGGCGCCATTTAGCGGGGGACCCATTCCACATATATATAATATAAAGTGTAACATAGGTACTAGAGTTGTGGAGAGATCTGTGTTTCTGATCGACAGACGATTAAGCTCTGGTATTAATGTTTGTTGTTTAATGCGCACTTCACACGGGACTGAAAACTGTACAGTTTCATCTTCAGAAAACAGAAACCTACCTACACTGTCAAAAAACATGCTAAATATGTATAATTTTTAATCGTGATCATAAATTAGTATCGCATGTTTGCACACAAGAAATTATTAACTCTCCTATGGCTCGAATAACTCGCAATTATAATACACATTGTAGTGATATTGATATTTTTGACTGTAATAAATATACATTTAAAACGAGAATAGTCAATAAAATAAAATTGTCTAGAATTAATGTTGATCAACGATGATAACTTTTTTTGTATATTTCACACACTCACTCCCTTTCTCTCAACCTTATAATCACACTTACACACACACCCTCATACGCACATACACACCCTTTTCCTCTTGTCACTTTTTTTTTTGTTTTTTTTATTTTTATAGTTTAAGTTTTGCAGCTTTTCTTCAACTTATTTTGTTTAGTTATCCTGTTGGAACTCTGTTATTGGCTTTAGTAATGTAAGTATACTTGACATTGTATTTTTTAAATTAATGTATTGCTGTTGAGTTCCCAAATAAACAAATATATACTTAAATAAAATAGCTAATAATGTAAATAAATATGTTATTTGTTTTTTACGTTTCTAAACGCATTTATAATAATAATTATAATAAAAGATATAGGATATCTGTAGCGCCGATTTTATAAAACTATTACCTCAAGGGCGCTTTAATAACATATATCATAATCAATAAATAAAAAATACATAATAAATCATTAACTGTCAGGTTAGCCAAACATCACGCTGACAATTCACCAATTACAGAGAGGAACAACGTCCACAAACACCCAGGCTTTGAAGAAAAATCACTTTTGATTTTTTGAGTTCTCACCGGGAATCGAACCCGGAACCATCCGCTTCGTGAGTCCAGCGTCTTAGCCATTACGCTACGGAGGCCGCCTTAATAATGCTTATCTCATCCATGCATTCTACTCTAATTTCGACTTTACTTCACCTTTCAAACATGGTTATACCACACACTCGCCCAAGAGATGCTTTTCAACATCTTTACATTTTTTTTCGTCCTTGTTAGCTTTTTTTATTATGTAGGTGGTTGACCATTATGCACTGCCAATTTTGATAGTGGAGTTCTGGTACCAACCCTTATGTATGAAAGCGAAGCATGGAGTTGGAAAAATAAGGATGAAATAGATTGAATGGTTTGAAATGCGATCTCTCGGGCGAATGTGTGTTAAACTATGTATGATAGGTGCACTTATGTTGAAATTAGAGCAGGATGCAAGGCTGAGATAAGCATTATCGACAAAATTAAGAAAGGTCTTTTACGTTGGTTCGGTCATGTAGAGCGAATGGATGATGAAAGAACGGCTAAAAAAATATATGATGCGACTGTGCCTGGATGTAGAAGTCGAGGAAAGGCCGAGAAAGACATGCATGATCAAGTAAAACAAGTGCTTGAAAGTGGGCATGTAAGAAGTCGGAATAATCGACGTGCTTGCATGAGAAGATGTATGAATGTGGAGAAGCAAGAGAAGTATGCCAGGACAGAGTGGTGTGGCGTTCTATCCTCTCTGCCCTTCCCCTTCGGAGAAATGGCGTGATGGTTAGTTAGTTGGTTAGTTAGTTAGACTACGTAGAAAAAATGGATAATAAACATCAATACTGATAATGTCTCTTGCTTAGTTTCCATTCCTCCGAAGTTGATCCTTGCTACTTTTTATGTTTTGACTGAATACCTACTGATTTGTTACATTATGTTATATAGCCCTGATACATAAGTTGTGACGTATCACGGTACAGTGAATTCGTATGGGCGTGTCTTGATCAATCAATGTGCACCAGAGCGAGTTTCGGCTCCGCCCCTGGTCTTGCGAGGGGGACGACGCTATCGGAAGATTTTTGCCTCTCGCTCGCACGATTTATATTTTAACCATCCCGTTGTCGTATTATTTAAAACCAAAGGGGGTGTATAACTAATTTTTAACAGTTTAATTCTGTAATCGTAACATACTGACCCTGTGACGTAAGTATTAATATAAGGTATATAACTACTTACCTATTATCAGATAACTAACTTACCATCTTGAAAGACAGAGATAATGAAATGCCACTCCACTCTAATGGTAGGTACTTTAGGCATTGGCACAGCTTTACCAATTACCTAACTATAGTGTATAAATGATACCAAGGCATCATATTAGGTACCTACTTAGTGAAATATGTACGTATGTTTTTATGTGAAACTCTACATCAATATAAATAGGAATATAAGTCTTTTATATAGTTTTTGTTAGGAATCATATATTTCTTTACAAATTTATTGCTACAAAAAAATGTGTTTTGTGGTAGTTTTATCTATAAGTACTAGTAAGTTATAAAATATTCTATAGAACTCCATCAACTATATTATGTGAATTTCTTTACAAATCACTACATTGCAATGTACTGGACAAACCCTGTAAGTAGATAACAGGGTTCCAGAAAGACTTAAAATAAATTATGTCTGAAGGCATTTTACAGATAACTATCTAACGTTAGTTAAAACCCATCCACCGGTGATAATTTTTTCTATAAACATTTGTCCCTCACAATAAACATTTTTTAACGTTCTCATCGGATTCTCGACTTTTTTATGATATGTGGGTTTATTAATTGACGTGGCAAAAGTCAATCAAGAAAGTTGAAGCTTGTCTCATAAACTATATATATATGTCGACTGCTTATTTTAATGAAAACCCGATTGCTTTTTAACTTACTTTCACTCGAAAATATTATTAAAAATGTGCCGAACAACCATTCGAACACACAGTTGTATTTTGTAAAGACCACCTCCCTCGCGCCTTCTCAAGTCGGAGTGGCGATTTGATCCAAGGATCATCGGGATCAAATTTAGAGAGTTTACCACTAACTTCCCGACTTAGCTTTTGTCAATCTCAAATAGGAACATCAGCTAACTAACCATCACGCCATTTGGTGTGCAAATAACGTAGCCACGTGAACCAAAAAAACAAAAAGTTGGGACTAAAAAGGGTGGAAAGATTTACCATCCCATTCATGGCCGCTCTAACGTTAGTAGAGAGGATAGAACGCCACGCTTTCGGCCTTGGTACACTCGTTTTGCCTTTTTCCACATTCATACGTCTGGTCATGCACGCAGGTCAATTATTTTGAATTTATTGGTAGATTAACTTGTAGGTTATCTTTGTCCGCCTCGTAGCATAGTGGTAGTGCATTTGGCTACCGTGCATGCGGTCGCAGGTTCGATTACCGCAGGGGGTCAACTGAAATATTTATTAACCTACATGTGATTTTCATATTAATATCAAGATACGCTGCAGTTGGTGTAGGTAGGTACTGATGCAGTGCCCTATGCACCATTGGGTGCGGATAAGGGAAAGTAGTAGGTGGTAGAAGTATTAGGTACTATTTTCGAAAATTTTGTTTCGTAGAATTTTAAATTTACCGTGTATTTTAGGGGTAAAACGCCAAAACCTTAAGTTTTTCATCCCTATCTGCGGCTAAAGAAATCCTCGTAATATGTAAATCGGTCTCATTTCCATGTTTTATGGAGCAAGGGTTGTAGCTGCCATACACCTCCACCCACCCTTAGCTTCTAGGCTTCTTGGCTGAGACGAACCGCCAGATAAGGGTTGAAGATGACACATCACATGCCAGGAGAATCCCACCCCCTCCGAATATCTTTATGGTGTTTAATATCACAAGTTTTATGGTGAGGGAGATTCAAATCGATTTTTCGGGAGGTAGGATATGTGCGATTAGAACACTTAAGTGAGATTATTAAGGATATTTTTTGAAAACATTTTGACTGCAAATACCAATAGCCTTTTCATATTATCTAGTAATAAATGCACTTGAAATAATTTCATCCTAGAATAATTATTATTCTAGTAGGTACCTACCTACCTACCTACAATGTAATAAATTGATGAATATTTATTACACACCTAACGTACAATAACATTTCCCGAAGGGGCAGGCAGAGGAGATAGAACGCAACACCACTCCATCCTGGCACACTTCCCTTGCTTCCTCCACATTCACGCACGCACGCCGATTATTCCGACTTTTCACATGACCGCTTTCAAGTATTTGTTATACTTGATCGTGCCATATCTTTCTCGGCCTTCTTCGACTTCCACAACCAGACACGCTCGCATCGTTAATCCTTTTTGCCGATCTTCCATCATTCATTCATTACATCTAAACCTACCTAAATATCATAAATTAATATAAAACTAAGTTAGTGACCTTATTTGCTTTGTTTCCCATATCCTTCGATGTTTCGACCTTCCTTGCAGAGGTTATCTTCAGGGTAATGTATGTTTATTGTAAAATTAATGTGGTGTATTTAAGTACCTATTTGTAATTTGTACCGTGTCGCAGTCACAGTAGGTATCTTCTACGATCTCAGTTGCGATCTCACGGAAATTTCAAAATGACGTCACAATGTAAAAAAAAGTGACAGTTAGATGAAACAAACTGTTTTCTATAGCCAAAAAGTTATATCTTCAAAAGTTTAAATAGTTTTTTAAATATTGTTTATGAAATAGGCCCATTCCGGAAGCTTATAGTGTGCCCTATGAATTCCGATCATTTTACATTTTTTTAAATAAAAATGATCACGTATCACTGCACATTGTGTACCGATGCAGTGCCCTATGTACCATTAGGTGCAATCAAGGTAAAGTAAAACTAATTAATAATCACGTTGTTAAATTCTGTACTAAGATATAAGACAATCTATCAGTAATATTTCGCACGTTTGACTATAAGCGCGTGACTTCGAAATTCTGTCAATAGGGTGCTAAAACAGACCCTTAGTAATCTAATTCCCTGCTAGGGGTGGGTTGGGGGGATGCAATATGCAGAATGCACGCTGCAATGGGTTCTATCCCCAACTAGACCCCTGCACTGACCAAACCCTTGAATTATGGAGTGCATTTGAAATTATGCACAGGCAGGTAGATTTACAGTGCGTTATTTTAATAAAGCAAGTATGTTGTAATATGGAATATTTATTTTTAAAAGTCAGTGAAAAAATCATCTCGTCTATACTTCAAATAATTTATATAGTTGGATTTTAAAAAAAAAACTTTGTAATTTAGATAATCCAACAATCCTCTTGGCATCTAAATTTCCAATTTATGTGTTAAAACGGATTATTCTTTCTAACACATACATTGGATTTTAGTTGGTTGGTTGAATTCGTTATGTATTTTTTTAAATTCAAGAACTAACGGTACCTACATACCTACAAGTACCTTTTACATTTTAAAATTTTTACATTAAATATATTGACGAACACAATACATATACATAACGAATATATATATTAATAACTATGATAAAAAATGTATTTTCTACAAGTATTTTCTACAACATAACACAAATCTTAAGCAATAAGTTCCTATCTATGGCTGTGATTATATTGTATGTTTCTCGTGGGTATTTTGAATTCCTTTAATATACCACATTATTATAACGTCTGAAATGACGTGGACTTAAATCGCTTGTGAAATCCATGTGCTTCTGTGAAGACAGTTTGTGAGATCCATAATATGCTCCACATGTATAATATATTATGCCTTATTTATAAATCGAGGAGCATTTTTTGAAAGTTATAAATCAAAAGATTCAAATTATAATTTTTAAAAATGTTTTGTATATTCTACCAAATCAAGTCAAAAGGTATAAAAACTGACCTTAGGTATAACCTTTTTGTTTCAAGCCATTTGATTTATTTTTCAATAGTTGGTAATAAAGGTACCTAGGTACTTTTTTATTATTATCTAAATAAGTTTCTACGATATAATTTGATTTTTGAAGTATAGCTTTGAGAAACCGTTCGTGCTCCCCAACTAATACGATTATGTTGCAAGTGGACAATAAACTAAGAAAATATTAATATGGACTCATTTTAAAGTAAATTAAGTATTCCTGACTCCTTTAGGCCATTTAAAAATATATTTCTAACTCTTATTAACTGGCAGACTGTAAAATTGTGTATGAGAATTTACATGATAATGAACACCTATAATTTTATTATATGCTAACGTAATATAGGTGTAACTTGATGAGCTACATAATTCAATGAAAAAGTTATCGGTTAACATTAAATTTATGCTTCGTGCGTCGGTGGGCAAATGCGTTACGGTTGCCCTATTCCTGATAAAGTAGGTGCTCTACTAGGAATAATTCCTGATCAGTGATTAATTATATCTAGTCTGATATTAAAAGGTTTTTTACAAACATTATAGCGTGGAGTACCTACTCAAACTTGATTTACTCGCAGTGACTCGCAAAAAATGTTTTTTGTTATTTATTTCTTTTATTTTTGTATATTGGTACTGGTGGGTTTATTTTTGGCAATTTCTACCTATAAGTTGTGCTGGTATTTAACAAACTAACTAACTAACCATCACGCCATTTCCCCGTAGGGGTGGCAGAGAGGGTAGAATGCCATACCACTCTGTCCTGACAGACTTCCTTTGCTTCCTCTACATTCGTAAATCTTCTCAAGCACACACGCCGATTATTCCGACTTGTTTTACATGTCCACTTTCAAGTACTTGTCGCACTTGGTCATGCCATGTCTTTCTCGGCTTCTACGTCCAGGCACACTTGCATTTAAACTTCATTTAGCCATTCTTTCATCACCCATTCGCTCCACATGACCAAACCATCGTAAAAGCACTTTCTTAATTTTGTCGATAATGCTTATTTCAGCCTTGCACTCTGCTCTAATTTCGACATTTGTACACCTATCATACATAGTCGATATTTAACGGTATTGTTTATTGTTTATTATCGGTATTTAACGTTAGCGCAATAACAGAATGCTATTGCGCTTACGTTACGAACGCAACAAAGACAAAAACTTTTTTCAATACATACACACATATATTGACGCCTCCTACGTATAATATCGTAACCCACAAAATGCGATTTTACAGGAGGAGCATTTAAAATATTTTCGTTCGTATGCATTGGTTGTAGATACGACAAAATACGCCCCAAAAAAGCCCTTATTATTGGCAAAATATTTTTTTTTGTTTTGGTAGAATTAAAGATATAGATATAAATACAGACGAAATCCACTAAAAACAAAAAATCCACGATTTGAGGGTTACGATATAATACGTAGGAGGCGTCGATATTATTCATCACGCAATGTCTGCCTAGGATATAAGGGAGGTAAAGATAGGAATAAAATTTAAGTAATAAATAGGAAATGTTTTTTTGGCCGTTTTTTAAAAAAAGGTGATACATACACTGTAAAGGACCGGTTTGGACGTTTTAGGTTGTAAAGTACTGGTACAGGGTTTCGCGTTAGATTATATTATTTTATACGCAGTTAATATGCATAGGCGGTTTAACTTTGTAAGGAATACAGAGGTGAGGAACGGACGCAGCAATCCTTAGTATCCACTGTCATGCGACGAAGGCGTTTCGGTTACACACTACTTATCTATGTCTCCGAGAGTCTTAACTGCTGACAATCCGTCGCCAGTTTGCGTGGGAGCTACGGGACGTGGATCTTACTTGGGGTGATGGGATGCGCGGGACCTGGCGGCCGATCGCTTGGCTGGGAACCATATGCTCCACATTAGCGGATTATTACCAAAATTATTTTTCTGGATTTTCTTGCTACGCTACGCGTTAGGGAGCCAATCTTGGCAATACATCCTATAGATTATGATCAGTTGTGTGACTGTACTTCGTATTAATAACGGCTATCCGCGAGTACTGGACTCGATACCATTGTACACTCAATCAAACTGTCGTTTCCAATATTCGTAAAAATGACAAAAAAATATAAATAACTGATAAATTAAAGCAAATTTACTAAGTTGAGCAAAAATGTATATACCTACCTATCTCTATTTATTTTTTTTTTTATTTTTATCCATGATTTGCAGCCATAGAGAAGAACAGGTGTGATGCAGGCGTTATAAAGGCGGAGTTTTGTTTTAACCGCGTAAACGTCCGATTTCCAGACACCTATCATACTGTTGAATGCGGCGCCCGCTACTCTAAGCCGTACTCCCAGTTCTTTCTGAAATCTGCTGTTTTCGGCGTTCATCGGTTTAATAGACGTTATCACGTTCAAAAACTAGACTTGTGTCTAGTTTATTTGTTGTACTTTGTAAACCCACTTTACGTCGGGTGTACACTAGTGGTGTTGGGTAGACAGTAGTATGTCACGTTCTGCAGCCGAGTTATGAAGGTAAATGCAGTGCCTTCCCTACCCACCCTCACTGTACTAAGGCCGGAGGAATGCATATTGCCGCACTACCTACTAATATAGGTTCACTCGTTGTACAATGAACATATACTAGCAGGGCATGCAAAAAAAATTTGTGTTACATTCGAATACCTTAAAACTAGAAAACAAAATTCATTCATTATTACTGATTCGTGCATAGCGCTTAATAAATCCGATGAACGCCGGCTGCGCAACGAAAAAACATGACTCATT